>JAJIBD010014540.1:0-19948 GCA_021461705.1 Cryptotis parvus | reverse complement strand
AAAAAGGGAAAAAAATCAAAGAAGTTAGCTTTTTTTTTTTTTTTTTTGGGTCACACCCGGCAATGCTCAGGGGTTTCTCCTGGCTCTGCACTCAGGAATTACTCCTGGCGGTGCTTGGGGGACCATATGGGATGCCAGGGATCGAACCCCGGGCCGCTATAGGCCGGCGTGCAAGGCAAACGCCCTACCCGCTGGGCTATCGCTCTGACCCTATTGGAATAATTTTAATATATTAGAACAATTCTACTCTAAACAAACGGTGCGGACAAATACCCCCTTTGTAAACCCATGTATTTCCTCCTATTCCTACAAGAATTATTTCCTGATTAACCCTAAATTACTCAGGTTTTTTTTGTTTTACATCTACATATAATCCAAGCGCCTATTTCCTATACAGTGCTTTGCAAAGACCATAAGATTTGAAGAGTTTTATTTCTTCAACAAAATTTTAAATTACTTAAGAATGAAAGCCGTGTGCCCTTTTACACAAACTTAAATTCTTTTACACAAAGCTAAGTACACATGGGCAGCCGCATACTTAAAAGAGCAAATTTACTCTGCAGAAACATTAAACAAGTCCCAAAGATAATGTTCTCATTCACAAAGTCAATCAGACGCAAATGGGGGAGCAGGGGAGCTCAGAGCCGCTCCGGGGCCCCACCACCGTTCTAGCTTCTCGGCAGAACTTTCAGAACAGTGCCACTTACTCACATTCCAGGCTCCCCCAAGCATGGCTCCGCGCCTGGGTCCGCACTGTGCCCCCCAGCCACAAATGTTCCTACACCTGTGGTTGCTAAGCACCAGTCCTCGGGCCTCTGCACACACACATGCGAAGGTCACCAGGTGAAAGAGGTCGAAAATGACTCTCTACCACAACCAGCACGCATGTCAACTCCTCTACAGTAGGTGGACGCCCCAAAAAGGTGCCTGTAAGATAAAGATTTTCTAGTTTGAACACGTGAGTAAAAGTTTTAGCTCGCAGTTGCTGGAGAGATAGCACAGAGGTTAAAGAATTTGCATGAAACTTACCTTAAAAAAATTTGCATGAAACCGACCCATTAGATCTGGGCACTGCATATGGTTCCCACAAGCACCACCAGTAGTGACTCCTGAGCACAGAGCAAGGAAATAACCCCTAAAAACTACGGGGTATGGGACCAGAGCAATAGCACAGCAGGAAAGGCATTTGCCTTGCATACAGCCGACCCGGTGTGACCTCCAGCGTCCCATATGGTCCCCCGAGAACCACCAGGAGTAATTCCTGAGTACAGGAGTAACCCCGAGTATCACATCCCAGGTGTGACTCAAATAAAAAAAAAAATAGGGGTTATGACGCAAAACCCTCCCCCACCCCTCACATTCCCCAGACAGAAAGACCCTCTCCACGCCCATACATCACATGACAAGAAAAAGTTTGATTTTTTTAAATATCAGGCATTTTTAAATATCAGGCATTTTTCAGCCTACTTTTGCTTATTCTGAAAACCGGCTACTACATACAGGTGGCACAAAAACTCTGGAGCTGCGAACTCAAGGAGTACACAGCAAGCAAGCAAACAAGGTCTTTCTCCCAGAGACAAACATTATTAGCTCTCAGTGCCTTTTCTTTTCTTTTTTTTTTTTTTTTTGGGTCACATCCGGCAATGCTCAGGGGCTACTCCTGGCTCTGCACTCAGGAATTACTCCTGGCGGTGCTCGGGGGACCATATGGGATGCCGGGATCGAACCCAGGCCGGTATGAGCTGGCCACGTGCAAGGCAAACGCCCTGCCCGCTGGGCTATCGCTCCGGCCCCTCAGTGCCTTTTCTAAATAGTTTTCAAGGGGCTGGAGAAAAGCACAGCGAGGAGGGCATTTGCCTTGCAATCAGTTGACCTGGGTTTGATCCCCCCCAACCCCCAATCCCATATGGTCCCCGAGCACCGCCAGGAGTAATTCCTAAGTGCAGAGCCAGGAGTAACCCTTGAGCATTGCTGGGTGTGTCCCAAAAAAAAGCAAAAATAAATAGATAATAAATAGATAAATGAATAAATCGTTTTCAAGCTGGAGATGTACCTTAGTGGCAGAGCATTTGCCTTTCATGCCACTCATGAGGTCCTGGGTTTGCTTCCTAGCATCACCCCCCCAAAAAACTGTCTTCTGCTATAAACATAGCAGCACAGCTCATTTCGATTTAAAGCTGGTACCTCTGAAATCATCTGTGCATCAAATTTTCTTGTATGATGCGTCTATGAGAAAATACACCATGAGCTAGGTGGGGCGGGGTCACGCCAGTGAGGCTCTGGGGGGTTAGGGTCACCTCAGCACAGTGCCAGAATTAAAACCAGACAGGGCTGACCCAAACCTGTGCCCTCTACCACTGGGTCCCACCCCTCTTCCACACTATGAACTTTAAACGCCCAATCTATTCAGCAGAATGTAGGCAAACGCAGGGCACTCTCACTGGGCATCTGAACAGAAACATCGCTTCTGGCACCTCAAACGAACCCGGACTGCTGGTGTCTTAAGACAGCGGTTTTAATGGAACAGGGTGCTAACAATTGTCGAAAGTACTAATACCAACCTAGAACCGGCATTAAATACAGGCAAAAAGATACACATGACAACCCTTTAGTATGTTCTGTAATTCACAATCTGAAGGGAAGGAATAGAGAAAGAGATATAGAGAAGGGAAAGAAATAAGAACCTGCCATGGAGGCGGGCTGGGGGAGGGGGAGGGAACCGGGACGTTGGTGGTGGGAGATGGGCACTGGTGGAGGGATGGGTGCTGGAACACTGTATGACAAAACCCAAATAGATTGTAATCCACGGTGTATAATAAAATAAAATGGTAATGGCAGATTAAAACTCACCATGAAATACACAAAGGACTTAAGTGATAAGCTCTAAATATTGCAGGGCTAGCCACAATGTGTAAAATAAGAGGGAGAGAGATGCAGAGACAGAGAGATAGAGAGAAAGAGAGGAAACTGGGGTACCTGCTATTAGGCGGCCTGGGGGGGGGAGGGGAGGGATACATTGGTGGTGGAAATGGGGCACTGGTAGAGGTGTTGGTACTGGAATACTGCTACCAAGAACCAATATGAACACCTTTGTAATTGTATGTTCACGGTGGTATAAAAATTAAAAAAAAAAAGACAGCGGTTTTAACCCTTTCGTACCTGTGAACCACCAATAGGCTGTTAACTGGCGATTGAAAAACCACTGGTGTTGGGACATTACGTAACTTGTGAAATGGAGCTTTCTTATTCACAATATAAGATTCTCATGACATTAGATTTTACTATATTCACAGCTTCAAATTTTCGCCATGATTTCAATCTTGTGTTCCATTTTCTTTGCAGAATATTTTTATGGAAGTATATCTGGGATGTTTTTATTTTAACATAAACCCAAATTGCTACAGAAAGCAAAGTGTGTGAAAATACAGATTTCTATAAAAGGTTTCCATTTACAAAATCGAAAGCTTTGTAACCATTACCTTTTTGCTCTTCTCTTTCTGTTGCATGGTGACATTTTTTCAATTCTCCAATGCCTCAAGAAATCGCGGAGATATCCAAAGAGGGTGAGGACTCCATACCCCACATAAGTGAGCACAGCAACCAGCATCGGGGTCTCTTCAAATGCTTCATTAAATGGTCTTTTATATAGTCCTCCATTTTGCATAGCATGATGGATCTAAAGAGGAAGTTTAAAATATTTATTTCAATAATGGTAGTTAAAAAAAATCTGCTTGGGGCTATAGAGACAGCTCAACAGGCTAAGTGCATGCAAAGTAGGAGGCCTGAGTTTGATGCTTTGCCAGAGTGACCAAGCACAGAGCCAGTAGCAGTGCCCGACTACCACTAGGTGTAGTCTGAAAACAAACCAATAATAACAGTAATAATAACAGGACTGGGAAGAGAGCTCCAAAGACCTATGCTCATGACTGCACATCAGAAGCTCTCATCCGATTCCCCGTACCACATGGTCTGAGCAATGCAATGACCCATAAACAACAGTGAGTAGTAGGGGCCGGAGCAATAGTCCAGCAGGTAGGGCGTTTGCCTTGCACGCGGCCGGCCTGTGCTGGCCAGGGTTCGACCCCCGGCATCCCATATGGTCCCCCGCAGCAGCCAAGAGAAACCCCTGAGCATTGCCGGGTGTGACCCAAAAAAGCAAAGAAAAAAAAATAGTGAGAGTAGCCCTGAACATTGCAGGGTGTGGCACCAAAACAAATCTATGTCCACAGGTGTCTGCAGAGGTGTATCTTCAGAATCCTCTATGAGTTCTCTCTCAAAGTCCTCCAAGAATGGGTCTGGAGTGATAGTCCAGCAGGTAGGTCATTGGCCTTGCACACAGCTGACCAGAATTCAATACCCAGTATCCTCTATGGTCCCCAAGCACCACCAGGACTAATTCCTGAGTGCAGAGTCAGAAGTAACCCCTGAGCATTACCCAGTATAATCCAAGAAACAAAGCAAAACTAAATAAATAATTTTCCTAAAATATAAGAGGGATACTACACTTGATCTTAGCCAAAAGGTCAAGACCCTGAATGAACGGTTTGAGGCTCTTTGTATTCCTGAAGCAACTAGATGCCATTGGGCTACACTGGCACGTGATAGGGTCAAATGGAAATATTACTGACGCCCACTTGAGCAAATCGATGAATAACGGGATGTCAAGTGATCAAGTGATAAGCAGGGAACTTTCCTCAAGGGAAAACATGTGGAAGTTATACATACACCAGTGAAGAGCAAACATAAAGATAGAGAGATTTCTACCATTATTTGATTTTATTAATGTATAACTCCCATATTCTAATAAAGAAACCAACAAATATAAATCAACAGAGAAAGCATTCTAAAATATTAGAAACAGCTGAAATGATAAAAAAAAATGTGCTAGAGTGATCATACAGCAGGCAGTGTGTTTGCCTTGCACATGAGGTCAACCTGGGTTCTAGTACCAGCATCCCATATGGTCCCCTAAGAATGCCAGGAGTAAGCCCTGAGTACTTCTGGGTATGGCCCCAAAACAAAACAAAACAAAAAATAATCATTTAAAAATAACACCAATGGGTCGGAGCGATAGCCCAGCGGGTAGGGCGTTTACCTTGCACGGGCCGGCCTATGCCGCCGCCCGGGTTCGATCCCCGCATCCCATATGGTCCCCCGAGCACTGCCAGGAGTAATTCCTGAGTGCAGAGCCAGGCGTAACCCCCTGAGCATCACCGGTGTGACCCAAAAAGCAAAAAAAAAAAAAAAAAAAAAAAAAACACCAATAGGGCCAGAACAATCACACAGCAGGTAGGGCATTTGCCTTGCATGCAGCCAACCGAGTTCAATTCCCGGCATCCCATATGGTTCCCTGGGCACCGCCAGGAGTAAATTCCTGAGTACAGAGCCAGGAGTAACCCCTGAGTATTGCCGGGTGTGACCCAAAAGCTGGAATGAATGAATGAGCGAGCGAATGACTAGGTGAATAGACTCAGACACACGGGAGAGCTGCCATCTGGCTCTCCCCTAGCTCAGCTGACCATGATGCTCCTGGGAGGAAAGATGGGTTTTGGAAGTGGGCCCATCACCTCTGTGGAGCCCCGGAAGCAGCCGGATGAGACTCACTCACCATAATAGCCGCCATTTTCGCTGTCCAGACGCCACAGCACATCAGAGCCCACCCAGGAGAGACACTGACCTCAAGACCAGATTAACAGAGCAGACGAGTTCAAGCCCAGGTGGGCGGCTCCGGGAGGCGGAAGTCATCAGGCATTCGTGAGATGGAGCTGGAGCCCCCCTTCCCTCTCTCTGACTCATCCCGAGGCCCAGGGGCCCCACCCCAAGAACTGCCCCAGGGCAACCGACCATCAAGCAGAAACTCAGATACACCAGGGAGAGCTGCCATCCTGCTTTCCCCAAGTCTCGCTGCCACTTGCGGTCGCACGGTACATCAAACTAGTGGAAACAATCATGTCCTAGAATATACTATAATCTACAATGTGTAAGAAAGGGAAGCGAGAAGGAGAGAGAGAGAGAGAGAGAGAGAGAGAGAGAGAGAGAGAAGAGAGAGGAGATACAGAACCTGCCATGGAGGCAGGCTGGGGAGGAGGGAGGGAGGTGGGGACACTGGTGATGGGAGATGGGCACGGGTGGAGGGATGGGTGTTGGAACACTGTAGAACCAAAACTCAAACATGAATACCTTGTAATTGTATATCTAAAGGTGGTATAATAATTTAATAACTAGGTGAATAAATAAATAGCACCAACCACTTAATATCAGTATTCAGTTCCTAATTCTTTTAATTCTTTGCTCACAATAAAATAACCGGAGAAAAGGCCATTTCTTTTGTGCCTAAGTTTCTTAATGTGTCAGGAATGTTGTAGGTGGATCTCTGAGATAACTGCCTTGACCTGAGCATGCCTAAACCAGAAGGACCATGTCCAGGGCTCACTCTCTAGGAAGCAGGAAATGAAGCTGATTCTATCACAGTCTCCCATAAAATTAAGTGCATTTCAGGGCTTTTAAAGTCAACCATGAGCTGACTTTCTGAATGTGGACTCCATTTAGAACCTAGGTCGTTCTGCTCTTGGCGGGTCAGAACAGACAGACCAACTAATGAGCAGATGCCTAAAGGGTGAAATGTTCTTGAAGTACAGAACATGTTTACCTGCCCCCTCCTCATGTTTTCAGTTTTGCAGTTTCAGTAAACCCATCTCACACATACAAGGCAGGTGCTGAATCACTGAGACAGCTCAGAACAAAACTGAGTTTCAAGGAATGGCAATAAAATTGCGTCAATTAAAATAATAGCTTTATCATCTTCTACATATTCCGCAGAGGGAAGTTTTGTTTTAAGCCACACCTGGTGATGCTCAGGGATCATTCCTGGCGGCCTCAGAGAACCATTCTGGATGACAAGGCAAGTAAGTGCCCTACCCCATGCACTATCACTGTCGTCCCAGTATCAGGTTTTGCTCATCAGTACACATCTAGCGACCAGGAGAGTAGCTAGTGAGCGCTCAAGTCCTGAGCACTCAGTGGTTTTTCTATTATTGTTATTACTATCCTAGAAAATAGCGCCTTGGGTTGTTCTTCAAGCCCATGTACTCCCTTGGACACGTATCTCCCTTGCTTGTCTCTGCTTCTCTGCTTGCTGACCTCCAATCTGGAAAAGGCTAATTTCTCTCTCAAACACATACTTCTATAGCATGCCGGGCCTCAGACGTGGCTGGGGAAGCTGGAACTCGGCTCTCCCCAGGCTCAGCTGACCATGGGGCCCCCAGGTGGACAGATGGGTTTTGGGAGTGGGGCCCATCACCTCTGGGGGGTTCCGAAGCAGCCGGATGAGACTCGTCCACCACACTAGCCGCCATATTTGCTGTCCAGACGATGCAGCAGATCAACCTGCCGCCAGGGAGGGATGCTACCTCAAGACCAGATTAACAGCACAAAACGAGTTCGAGCCCAGGTAGGCAGCTCCCAGAAGCGGGAATCACCAGGAATTCATCAGATGGAGCCGGGATCAGGCCCTTCCTCCCCTCCATTTTGTCTGAGCTCTGAGCCGGGTGGCCCCACCCAGGAACTGCCCTGGGGTGACCAGCCATAGCATGCCGGGCCTCAGACGCAGCTGGGGAAGCTGGAATTCGGCTCTCCCCAGGCTCAGCTGACCATGGGCGGCCCCAGGTAGACAGATGGGTTTTGGGAGTGGGCCCATTACCTCTGGGGGATTTTGGAAGCAGCCGGATGAGACTCCGCCTACCACATTAGCTGCCATATTCGCTGTCTGGATGCTGCCCATGAGACTCCTAAGTTGCGTGGCGTGGCATGGTCCATCAAACTAATGGAAACAGTTATGCTCTTTAATGTACTGCATTCTATGATGTATAGGAAAGGTAGGCGGGAGGGAGAGATAGGAGAGAAAAGACATACAGAACCTGCCAAGCAGTTGAGGTGTGGGAGAGGGGGAGGGATGTGGGGGGCATTGGTGATGGGAGATGGGTTCAGGTGGAGCGATGGGTGTTGGAACACTGTAGAACCAAAACTCGAGCATGAGCATCTTGCAATTGTATGTCTAAAGGTGGTATAATAAAATTTGAAGGAAAAGAAAAAAAAATGTACTTCTCCCTCTTTCCCCTTACATTTTTCTAAAGAAGTTTCAATACAAACTTTCTTACGTCAGGCCAGAGCGATAGTACAATGAATAGTGCTTTTGCCTTGCACGCAGCCAACCCAGGGTTCAATCCCCAACATCCTATATGGTCCTGAGCACTCCCAGGACTAATTCCTTAGTGGAAAGCCAGGAAAAACCCTGAGCAGAGCTGGGTGTGACCCAAAAGCAAAAAAAAAAAAAAAAAAAAAAAAAAAAAAAAGAAAAACTTTCTTATGTCAGGGAAGGAACAAAGGGAGGGAGGGACGGAGAAAGGAAGGAGTGCTTTATAGGAACTCAACAAATATTTGTAGAATGAATGAAAATACATAATATGCTCTTTGTGGGTCCAAAGCGATAGTACAGCAGGGAGGACATCTACCTTGCACACAGCCTGACCCAGGTTTGGTCCTGGACATTTGATATGTGCCCTTGAGCATAGCCAGGAGTAATTCCTGAGTGCAGAGCTGGGAGTAACCCCTCAGCATTGCTGGGTGTGACCCAAAAAGATAGATGATAGATAGATAGATAGATAGATAGATAGATAGATAGATAGATAGATAGATAGATAGATAGATAGATAGATAGATAGATAGATAGATAGATACAGACAGACAGACAGACAGACAGACAGACAGATACATATATACATATATATCTACTCTTACAAAAGTACTCTGGCATGGTGGCAGTTAAGTAAATTACATAACTACAAAATTATTAGGATATTTCTAAAACCCATATGTAATACCTTTTTTAAGTTAAAGTATACTGTTCATGAGAATAAGTTCGCTTTAAAGCATGGGCTTTACAATATATTTCAAACTTTGGATCTGGCAGGAAAGGGGGATCTTAAGAGATCTTTCACTCCTTCTCACATGTGACTCAACTATGACCAAGGCAATTATAAAAAAACTTTTAGAGAGTCTGGAGTGATCATGCAAGGGACAGGGCATTTACCTTGCATGTGGCTGACTCGGGTTCTATCTCTGGCATTCCAATATGGCACCCAACACCTACAGGAGTAACCCCTAAGCATCTCTGGGAGTGGCTCCTAAACAAAAATTTCAGTGAGTCCTAAGGTATGCTTGAACTTTCTCCCTACAAAGTGTTTTCAATCAAGTCTAAAGAAAATCACTATAAAAAAAATTACAGGGGGTCAGAAAGATCGTACAAAATGCAAGACTGGCCTTGCATGTGGCTAACCTCAGTTTGAACCTCTAGCACCACCTGGGGTCACTCCCGAGCACAGAAATAGCAGGGCAAGGTTGAAGATCAAACTAGCCATATTTACTAAAGCAGCCACCCAGATTTATCAAGCACTTTTTCAGGCCCAGAGCAAGAAAGGTCTGAGAGAAGACCCGGGACCTGGGGCGGAGGGAAGGGCAGAGAGGAGGGCAGGGAAGCCTCCCACAACCCCCCAACCATCGATTTTTTCATTTCTGACAAATGCACACCACAGCTTTCACATCTTTTTATTTTTTGAAACATTTAAATTAAAAACTTCTCAAAGCTTTTATACTATTTTGATGGAAACAATAGTGGAAGAGGGGAGAGAAAGCAACAAGTTTTAAGTTTTTCATACCCTGGCTTCCTGAGAGTCCTCTGACTACTAGAGGGTGGTGAGCGAGGAAGAGAGGTGAGTAGTTCCACATTTACATTTCAATGGCTTTTGTTTGTTTGTTTTCTCAGAACTCCAGATTTGCATTTCCAACTGCCCTTAACGATGCCAAACTCAGCAATCTAAAGCTGAATTTATCTCTCCATCCTGACTCCTCCCTCTATTAAAGAGATTTAAGACTGATAATAGTCAGCTTCTTGATCCAGTTGACCCAGTCAACCAAGTTTGAAGTCATTTTTAGCTCCACCTTAGGACCGTATTTTCTGGCTTCCATCTAGAACTAGTTGGGCATTTACTTATTTTGTTAGCTGTGGCGTCACACCCGTTTGGACTGTTCCTGGCATAGGACTATGTGATGTCAGGGCTGGAGCCAAACTGCATACTTTCCTCCATGCAAATACCTACACCAGGCCTTTAAGCATCCTCCTAGCCTAACTGTGATTTTTATTCTTTTTTTTTTTTTTTTTTTTTTGGCAGTGGGAAGGGGTCACACCTGGAACTACTCCATGCTCTGCGCTTGGGCATCAGTGCTGGCATGCTCAGGAGACCATACCATGCGAGGGATTGAACCCAGGCCTCCTACACAAAAACGCCAGCCCACTGAACTGACTCTGGCTGTATCTGTGAATTTTTGTCTTAATTCAAGGCCTTCTTATGAGGCACCTGGAAGCTAGAAATCTAGATATCTCAAAAGGGATACCTGACACAGATAAAAAATAAATGGAGTGGACAGAAAAGTGAGACAGCAGACTAGGCACTTGCTTTGACACAGTCAATGCATGGTCAGTCCCTGGCCCCACACATCGTTCCCTGAGCACAGCCAGGAGTGCCCCTGAGCACTGAGCCAGGAGCAAACCATGAGCACAGCCAGGTGTGACCTAAAACACAAAAAATCAAACCACACACACACACACACACACACACACAACACAAATTGGAGAGGTGACAAGGCACCACACAGGATGGAATCTCAGCCCCAGTTACTCCCAGCACACAGCCAGGAGTAAGCCCTGAGCTCCACCAGAAGTGCATAGAGTTGGAGCCAGAGAGAGCTCAGAGGGGTAGAACATAAGCTCTTCTTGCAAGAGGCCCAAATTTGAGACCCAGAACCTCATGGTTCCCAAAGCACTGTTCTGGAGCACAAAGCCAGAGTTCCTAAACAATGTCACGTGCGGCCAAAACAAATATTGAAATTAAAAAATCATGGTGCTGTACCTTTAGCTTACTTTATGCATTTAACCAGATTATGCAATGCCTCAGCTATAGAATCAGGGGCCAGAGACACAGAACACCATGTAAGGCACTTGCCTTGCACTCAGACAACCCAGGTTCGGTCCCTGACATCCCATATGGTCCCACAGGCTGCCAGGAGTGAACCCTGAGTGCAGAGCCAGAAGTAAACCCTGAGCACCTAGGATGGTCCATAAACAAACCAAAAAGCTTATCAATGCCTTGTTCTTTAAAGAACTGTTGCAATATTCTTCCCAGTTGTTCTCCTGCCATGAAGATACTTCCTCCCTCACCAATTATCCTACCAGTCACACCAAATTACTTGTCGTGACATTTCATCAAAATAAAAAACTGGGTCCAGGGGCCGGAGTGATAGTACAGCGGGTAGGGCGTTTGCCTTGCATGCAGTCGACCTGGGTTCAATCCCCGGCATCTCATATGGTCCCCCACGCAGTGCCAGGACTGATTCCTGAGCGCATTGCTGGGTGTGACCCAAAAAAGAAAAAAAAAATGGGTCCAGAGAGCTAGTACAGCAGGTAGGGCACAGTCAACTTGGGTTCAATCCCAGGTACCACATGTGGCCCCCTAAGCTCCACCACGAGGTGATCCTTGAGCACAGTGCCAGGTGTGGACTCTGAGCACTGCCAGGTGTGGATCAAATGAAGAGTTCACAGTAGCAGCCTAGAGCATCTTGGGGTGACTCTCTCAATGGGTAGTGTTTGAAGCCAGGGAGACTTATTCTTGAATCTTAAGATCTGATGAATGCCAGATGATAATCCAGCAATTAAGCACCACATACAGTCCTGGAGGCCCCGATCACTGCCAGGGTGACGCTGGTGATCCCTGACACCACAGGGACCAAGCAACACCACCTCCTCCAGCCTAGCACAGAATCACAAGGCAGTTTAGTCAAGTATCACCAGGAGTGGGCCCCAGGACGCCTGTGCACCAATTGGAGGCTTCTCTCAAAAAGCTTCATGAAATTTGACTTGCTGAACTTAGGGCTTGGTTAGGCTTGTTACCCCGTTCTTCCACAGCACATGACATAGACCAGTCTACTCAGAACTCTCTGCTGACCTTTATTACGGCCGGGGTCTAGGCACTTCCAAGACATGCTCAGGGAACCTAGGGACCACTCCCAGTGTTCGGGCCCACCCCTGCTGAAGCTCGGGGCCACAAGCCCCAGAACCCAGCCCAGGGTCTCTGCAGGACAAACTTGAAACCCAGCCCTTCGATTTATCTTTCTGGCCTCAAGGTTTAGGTGAGAGTTTTGGTTTTAGAACTGATGCTGAAATAAGTAAGACTTTGATGCTTGGTACCAGTGTATTTTGTATATGTGAAGAAGGATTTGAATTAGAAGTTCAGAACTGGTTCTTTCCCCAAGAATGCCGCCACCATGATGGTCTTTCGAGGTAATTAGGATCAGACCAGGGAGAAAGGTGCACCTTTCCTGGGATTTAGAGTCCTACGAAGAGAAAGCAGAGATCTCTGGTGGTGGGAGTCTAGATGAGCACAGAAGGAGCACAACGGTCTCCTAACCTGGATGAGGGCCACACCAAGGATAAGGTTTGCCGGAACCTAGAGCTCATGCTTCCCAGCCTTCAGAACAGAAGAAACTAATGGCACTTTGTGGGGGTTTACAGTGTTTGGTCATAGCTGTCGGAACACACTAAGACATGGGACATAAAGCATACAACATACAGTTGGTTCAGAAAAGTGTGTGTGTGTGTGTAAGTGAATGATGGGGACATCACTTCATCAACTACATGTGTATCACTTGCAGTCTGGCCTTTTGATAATTTGGTGCATGCATTTCTTAACAACAAACAACAAACGCTCTCTCAAGCCATTAGCTCAAGTGCTAGACCCTTGAGCTTCTCAAGTGCCACAAGCCCCTCACTTGCCCCATTAGCCACTGCCAAGTACAGGCCAGGTTGTGCCCCAGCACCACCATATGAACCAGGAGAGATCTGGCAAGATTCTGTTTACCAAAGCGAAAAAAAAACTAAACTGAGAAGATGGATACAAAACTCCTAGAATCTAGTCTACAATCAAAGTTCTACCAACTGCAATAAGCAACATAAAGTGAATGTGTTATTTGCCTAAGGGGTAGATTAGGATTGAGAGGGAAACTGCGGATACTGGCAGAGGAAAGTCACCCTGGTTGGGACATAAATGCCTGAAACAACTGTATAATGAACAACTTCATAAATCACAGTGTTTCTTAATAAAAATTAATTTTGAAAAATTTTTATAGCCGGAGAGATAGTCCAGCGGTAGAGCATTTGCCTTGCACGCAGCAGTCCCAGGTTTGATCCCTGGCATTCCATATGGTCCCCAAGTGCCACCAGGAGTAATTCCTGAGTACAGGGCCAAGAGTAACTCTTGAGCATCGCTGGGTGTGGCCCAAAAAGGAAAAAAAAATTTACAATGGCAGTATCTGGAGAGAGTACAGTGGGTAAGGTTGCATGCGGCTGACCTGGTTTCAATTCCCAGCATCCCATATGATCCCCAGAGCCTGCCAGGAGTGATTCCTGGGTGCAGACCAGGAGTAACCTTTAGCACTGCCAGGTGTGGTCCTAAAACAAAAAGACTTACCAATTGCCTAATGATCTACTTTAGAGCAAAACAAAGTCCTGCATCAATGCATCACATTCTACTTCCTTAGGTCCAAGAGGGAAAAAGGGGAAGCTGTAATTACGCATGATGACTTAGAATGATACTGAGCAAAGGTTTCAAGAATCCCAGAAAAGGACACAAAGCAATTACATAATATCAGGGATTTATGCAACACCGGGAAAGAATGATTGGGAAACAGAAACGGACAATTCTGATGAATACAGAACCACATCACATAACCATGATTCTTTAACAAATTAACAGCAGGATGACAGTGCTTGTCTTGTCACCACAAAAACCAGTCCACCTACTGAATATTTTGAAACACTGTCTGAAAACCAATGTCCAATATGAACCGCCCATTACTATTTAGTAATCAAAGAACTGTTAACGTGCCTTTTCCATTAAGTGAACCCCATTAATTTCCATTGCTCCTTCAGTTAGCGAACCTTAGAATTTTAATGAAATGTACCACACGTCACGGAAAATAGTTTCTACCTTTGTGCCTGCCACAAGCTATTCCACACTCTAAAAGTGTATTTCCAGGAATGTCTCTCTTTCAGCAAGCAAGGTTTGAAAAGTAGGGAGTCCCCGTGCTCACAGTCAGGATAATTTCCCAACTCTTGTCAATAAGCAGCTGATTCAGAAGCGTGAGTAGAACCCCCAGAGCTAGCTGTGGAACAAGTTCTTGTTTGTTTAGGGTTTGGGACCACACCCAGCAGTGCTCAGGGGTTATTCCTGGCCATGCTTGTGGAACTATATGTGGAACCAGGGATTGATTGGCTGCAAGCAAGCAAGCACCCTCCCCTCTCTACTATCTCTCCCTCCCCCATTATCTGTTTACTTTAGCTGGTATATTTCTATTGTTCTTAACAGGAAAAATTTAACAGATAACATTTTCATCTTAAAATATCCTTAATGTCTGGGGCCCAGAGCGATAGCACAGCGGGTAGGGCATCTGCACGGGTTCAATCCCCAGCATCCCATATGGTCCCCCGAGCACCGCCAGGAGTAATTCCTGAGCGAAGAGCCAGGAGTAACCCCTGAGCATTGCCGGGTGTGACCCAAAAAGAAAAAAAAACTCCTCAATGTCTTTTCTACACTTACTAGGAATTTATATGTTATGCCTACTTTTTTGGAGTGCTCATAATGGCTCCCAACCTTATCCATTTTATGTACTTACAATTATAAATACTTTCCTACATTGAGACATCAGACTCACATTTTCCTACTGACCTAACTTTTTCCCAGGTTCCCATTAAGTGACATAAATTAAATGACACATAGAAATATATATGTATATAATAATATATGTGTGTCATTTAATTTATTTATATGTATATATACATATACATATATATATATATATATATATATATATATATATATATACTTCTTATATGCACTAGCATTTTCAGGCTGGGAATATAACTCAGTGGTAAAATACAGGTCTCTTATGCATGAGATCTGGGCTCAATTCCTGACAACCCCTGACACACAAATCACAATAAGCATTTTAATTAAAAGGTCACTGAAGATCACAGATCAAATTTCAGAGAACACTGCATCTGCTTTAGTTCACCTAACCACAGAACATGTTCCTAACAGTTAAATAAGACTTTCATGATTAGAAAGATCACAAACCAAAGGGAAGATCAAAGATCATTTAATATGAGATTTTAGGAAAACTGACTACATAAAAAATATCTTTGAGCTCCACATACCATCCGGAGGTCCTAGCTGTCCCCATAACACTCTCCGTACCCTCAAAAGAGGCCACCCAGTTATAGCCAAGCCTACTTTTTCCAATCTCTCTGGAGCTGAGGGAGACCTCGGAATGCAAATCTGGCTCAAGAACTGAAAGGAAGAGACAGGTCTCACGGCCAGGGTACCTACATCCTTCAAGACAGCTGTTGTTTCCCCTCTACTCTACCTTTCCTGGTGGCCTGGGGAAAAGGCAGTAGAAAATTCAACTGCTAAAGATAGACCATGTCTTAAAAAACAGAAAACCAAGTTGCCTGATAAACAAAGTATTTCTTTTTAAATATTTCATTAATTGACATGGTGGGGAAGGGGCGGGGGCAGGAGAGAGAGTGGGCCATGCTCATGTGCTCAGGAATCTCTCCTGGAGGTGCCCAGGGGACCATATACAGTGACTGGGATCTAATCTGAGCTACTTGCAAGGCAAGTGCCTTAACTGAGCCCTGCACTCTCACCAGTTTCCATATATCACAATGTAACAAAAAACAAAAAGCAGAGTTGAAACTTCTGTTTCCAAGTGGAAGTCAAGTAGAAACAAATCACCACCACACAGAAGAACTAGATAAGAGACCCAGTGACAGCACAGCGGGAAGATTTGCCTTGCAGGCAGCCAACCCTGGTTCAATCCTATGCATCCCATATGGTCCCCCATGCACCACCAGCAATAATTACTAAGTGCAGAGCCAGTCTAACCCCTGAGCATAGCCGGATGTGACACCCCCAAAAAAAACCTAAAAAAATACAGTATGAACAAAGGGCTTGGGGATGGGGTGGGACAGGGACTATGGGGAGTGAGTGTGGTGTGTGTGTGTGTGTGTGTGTGTGTGTGTGTGTGTTTGGGGCATCACCCAGAGGTGCTCAGGCTGTGTTTGTTCTGGTGCTGGGGTGGGAGCGGAGGACGGGGTGGAGCAGCATATCTCTCTGGCCCCAGCTGGAAAGACTGAGCTATTGTCAATTATGCAAAGCAAGAACACAACACCAGGAGAGGGAAGAGTGTTTCCAGGATAAGTGGAAGTACTTGCCATTTTTAGAAATTCTAGTAGAATTTCTAAAGTTTGAGCATGACTTCATTACAATTAGACCCCACAAATATAAGAATTCTCCAAAAGGGGAAAGGCAAAGAGCAGAACTTCCTCATGGTCTAATCACTACAATAGCACAGCGAGACAGGCCAAAATAAACATTTAATAAAAGTCAGATAGATGTAAATGCTATCAACCAGAGTGGGGGAAAAACCATGGAGCAAGTTGCAGAGACAGGATAGGCAGGAAGAACCTCTCTGCAGAAGGAACAGGGTAGAGAGTCCTACGCAGGATAGGGAAGAGAAGTAAGGGAAGTTTTCCAAGCTGAGGTCCTAGGGGCAGAGCCCTGAGGCAAGTGTGCCCAGTGGTTCAGGGAAGAGCAGAAAGGCCAGTCTGATGGAGTGCAGTGCCAGGCTAGATCTAAAGGCAGATGTGTGGGAAAGCCAGAACACAGGGCCTTGTCCTCAACAGAAACTTTTGTCTTTTGTTATGATTGACTCCAGGCCACTGGGAGTGGCCCCAGAGAGGACTCCAGACAGGGCTCCTGTCCTGGATACTCCTACCAGGGTTCGACACCCAACACCGCACAGGGTCCCCTGAACCCCACCAGGAGTGATCCCTGAGCACAGAAGCCACTGGGAGAGTGTCAATCTCTGAGCCTAAGAAGTCCATCCCTCCCCACCACCCCCTCCCAGGGGCTGAGGAGTTCGCTCCTAAAGTGAGGAGCACAAGCCTGCAGGTGCAAGGCCCCCACTGGATGGATGCCCAGCACGCCAGCACCGTCTAAGCAGACTGGAGAATGGGGAGCTCTGGAGGATCCTAAGCATGGCCCCAGGCCCAGGAGAGCACTGAACCATCCACCGGGCTGGTTATTACAGGGGTGGCCACTTGGGTGGAGAAGTTGTCACAGCGGTGGTGGGAACACTGTCTGAAACCCAGCTCAGAATAACTGATAATATTAGTATTAATAATATCAATAATAATATTAGTGTCCTAATATCTAATTTGTTGTTTACATTGTTGTTTTTTGTTTGGGGGCTACAGCCAGCAGTACACAGGGTTACTCCTGGCTCTGCATTCAGAAATCACTCCTGACTGCGCTCAGGGGCCATAAAGGATACTGGGGACCAAACCCAGCCAGCCACGAGCAAGGCAGGTGCCCTGCAGAAGCATCTCTCCTACTACCTCTCTGGCCCCTCTGATTTAAGTGAATGGACCTGGAGAGATAGAACAGGAGGCAGAGCATTTGTCTTACATGGGGCCAACCCAGGTTCAATTCCAATCATCCCATAAGGTCCCCCAAACACCCACCACAATATTCCTGAATGCAGAGCCAGGAGTAAGCCCTGAGCATCTTTCAGTGTGGTCCAAAACCAAAACCAAAAATAAAAAAGTGAAGTCCCCTATTGAAACAAATTTGCCTCCAGGGAATTGCTAGATTCCTTTTTCCCACCTGCTCAGCAATGCAGAACAGCCAGTTGTCACTCCCATGTGACAACTGGGAGTCAATACCTTTACTACATAGAGCACCCACCAACATCGTCCTAGATGCTCTAATCCTAATAAACTAATGCTATATCTATCTTTCTGCAGCACTTTCCACAACGTTTCTGAAATATAATGTTGATGAGATAAAATCCTTTTTCCCGTTGCTCTGATGAGTGCAGGGCCAGACGATTGCAGGGCCATGCTCCTGTTAATGGACTGCTAGGTTATTTCCAAGTTCTTTTCATTATCTTTATGTTTTTGGGTCACATGCAGCAATGCACAGGACTCCCTGTACAGTGGCAGCGATCACTCCTGGCATAATTTGAGACCACATGTGGTGCCAGACCAGAACCCAGGT
The DNA here is from genome assembly GCA_021461705.1 of Cryptotis parvus. Classification (NCBI taxonomy): domain Eukaryota; kingdom Metazoa; phylum Chordata; class Mammalia; order Eulipotyphla; family Soricidae; genus Cryptotis; species Cryptotis parvus. The sequence goes on along the minus strand of JAJIBD010014540.1, from coordinate 1,721 downwards.
TGGCTGCATGAAAGGCAAGCACCTTACCGAGTGTACTATCTCTCCAGCCTCTGTGTGTGTGTGTGTGTGTGTGTGTGTGTGTGTGTGTGTTTGGGGGCTCACACCCAGCAAAACTCAGGGGTTATTCCTGGCTCTATTCTCATGATTACTCCTGGTGAGCTCAGGGGGACCATATAGGGTGCCTGGCATTAAATCTGAGTAGGTCACATGCAAGCCAAGAAATCTACCCTCTGTACTATCCCTCCAGCCCCCATGAATAGAACTCCTAGGAAAAACAATTCTAGAGAATTTTAGGAAAAACAACTCAGAAAAAAAAAGAGTCTGAGTTGAACTGATTGCTTCTAAAAAACAAAAAATATTTTAGGAACCTAATCTCCAATACTTCAAAACTGTGATAGATCTTTAATGACATAATCAAGCTAAAAGATCATTGGTTGGGGCCAGAGCGATAGCCCAGCGGGTAGGGTGGTTGCCTTGACGCGGCGCGGCCCATGCCGGCCGTGATTCAATCCTAGGCATCCCATATGGTCCTCCCGAGCACCGCCAGGAGTAATTCCTGAGTGCAGAGCCAGGATAAACCCCTGAGCATTGCCGGGTGTGACCCAAAAAGAAAAATAAAAGATCATTGGTTGGGCCCTAATCTGTTATAACTGGTGTTTTTATAAAGAAAAGTCAAGGGCCAGATGAGTGCAGGGCCAGGAGTAACACCTGAGCATCACCGGTGTGACACAAAAAAGAAGAAAAAAGTCAGGAAGAAACTAACACTGCCCATGCCTTGCCGTCAGGGGCCTCCAGAACTATGTATGCAGCACACTGTGGCTGCTTCAGGCACGCAGTCTGAGGGGCTGTTATGGCGGCCCTACTATTAACAGCATTCAACATGTAATTGTACAGCTTCTCAGGGGTCCTGATACCAATTTACAGGTTTGTAACCAGCAATTTTATCTGAAAATGCTAACTGCGTATTCCATAATAAAAACATCATACTGTGTCGCATGTCTCAAGGGTAAGCACTGACTGAGCTGGCTCCGCGCAGGCCAAGCACCTTCGCACCTCATGGTCCTCCACGCACTGCTGGGCAGAGCCCTGGTAACTCCAAGTCCCCTTCCAAAAAGAGGAGGCAGAGAGAGAACTCAGTGGGCTGTGGTACGTGCTCTGCAGGCAGGTGTTAGTTCCCATAACGTATGGTCCTCTGAGCTCACCAGGAGCCTCTGAGCACCAGTAGGCGTGACCCAAAACAACAAATCCTCCCGCCAAACAAGAGCCAGCTCTGATTTATGGGAGGTTTGTTTCAGCTGTGTCATACACATGAACACATGAGACATGTAAATCACATTAAGCGCACACATGTTCAGTGGACATTTGGGTATCATGACATAAAAGTGCTATTTCTTCACAAGCTTCAGTGAGGCCAGACACTGAAGAGGATTTCAGAATGAACTGCCTGCTGAGCGGGTACCGCAGGACAGCGAAACTCCCTAAGAACCTGAAGGGTTCCCACTGTGTTTCCTCTGGAGTCTCACTCATGCCATGGGAAAAGCCATCTTTAAGATGGACAGGACGTTGGGGGGCTGGAGCGATAGCCCAGTGTGTAGGGAATTTGCCTTGCACGCAGCCGGCCCATGCCGGCCCAGGTTCGATCCCCAGCATCCCATATGGTCCCCCGAGCACCGCCAGGAGTGATTCCTGAGTGCAGAGCCAGGAGAAACCCCTGAGCATCG
>JAJIBD010014539.1:0-17905 GCA_021461705.1 Cryptotis parvus | reverse complement strand
GGGCTTTAACCTTGGTTGCTAGGGCCCCGCTGCCAAGGGAGTAGACTTTGGGAGTGGTCTTCTTTGACTGGAATGTCCTGGGGTCTTCCTTGAGCTGGGTCCTGGGCGGAAGGGATGATTCATCTCCTTCAGGAGATTTACACATTCCTTTTGGCCTTTCCTTCCTCCAGGGTCTATTGTTGATATGGTCTTATCAAGTTTGGTTTCGGGCTTTCAATCAGGTGTGGCTCTGGAGCTCTTCTTCAGGAATTTATTGCCATGTGGCGCCCCCTGTCTGCCTGCCTACAACAATAGAGCATTTTTATGTACCTTTTGTTCATTTGTATGTTGTCTTTGAAGTAGTTCCTCTTCATTTTCTCCCCATTTTTTGGTGAAGTTGGATATTTTTTTCTTATAAAGTTATACCAGTGCCTTCTAAAGAATGTACATTACCACTTCTCAGATGAAAATTGGGTAAATAATTTTTCCCATTCCAATAGCTGTCTTTTTATCTTGGTTATCATTTCTTTAGAGGTGCAGAAGCTTCTTAGTTTAAATGTTTGTTTATTTCTGCTCCACCTGCTTGGTCAGTAGTGTTTCATTTTTGAAGATGCCTTTAGCTTCAATATCATGTACGATTTTACCTATATTTTCCTCCATGTACCTTATTGATTCCGTTCTGATATAAGAGTATTGAATCCATTTGATTTGAATTTAATGCTTGATATCAACATCAGAAAAAAGGTCTGAGTTTTTTTTTTTGTCAAGTAGCTGATCAGTTTTCTGGAAACAAACCTAGTGCCTGAGAATAAATGACTGGTTAAAAAAGTATGATATATCTATACAATGGCACACTGCAGCTACCAGGAAAAATGAAGCTATGAAATTTGCTTATAATTGGACAGACAAGGAGAGGGAGGAAGGAAGGAAGGAAGGAAGGAAGGAAGGAAGGAAGGAAGGAAGGAAGGAAGGAAGGAAGGAAGGAAGGAAGGAAGGAAGGAAGGAAGGAAGGAAGGAAGGAAGGAAGGAAGGAAGGAAGGAAGGAAGGAAGGAAGGAAGGAAGGAAGGTAAGGAGGAAGGGAGGGAGGGAGGGAGGAGTTAGATTGAGACATGGTACATTTCATAGAATTGGAATTTTCATATACTGAGGAGACTGTGAAGCCAGAAGTTTTTAATAGCTTATAGCATATGAATGGAGTACTATCAAGGTATTTGGACTTTGCATCAAGGTACACAATGAAGACTAGAAATGTATTAGTGAAGAGTCCTGAACAATTCAGTGGTATTTAACTGCAGAAACACTATTAATAGTATAATTCTTAAATTATATATGGATAGCAGGACTTCACTCCTTCTAATAAGAATAATTCAATTTTGCAATGATCCAAATGATATATGCACTCACAACTGAGAACATCAAATAAAACTCCAAACAGAAAACTCAATTTGAAATATCTGAGCCTCTAAATAATACCACTCATATCTAACTAGGCATCTAACTGAGAGCTTCTAAGTATGTCAAGATCTGTCAAATAGTAATAGATAATAAAATAGGCATGTGTGTGATCATTTTATTTTGCTTATATTTGTATTTACACTTAATACAACACAATACTTGTATTATGTTAATTTTAAACGTAGTATTCTTCTACTCACTCCACAATTTTAATTAATACTCATAACAACAGATAAAAGAGGTACATTCTTTTTCTAAATAGACATGAAGAAACATAAGTTCATTGATTTTACGTAACTGAAAAGTGAGAAAGGTAATACATGTTTTTACTATTAAAAAGGTCTTGTAATTCAGGCCAACTGCCTAAATGTCAACTTCTCAGGCAATTTGACTACACTGTCAGTTCTGATCAGCATTTTCAACTGTCATTCTGCTGACTTAGACAAGGCATTAGATATAAAAGTTGAAATTCACAAGTCAAATCACACTTTATACTAACATGCTTTTATTTTATAAAATATAATTTCCCCACACAGATCACATTTATTTAAGACTATTATCATCCAATTTTTTGTAATGATCAACTTCCAGATCGTTTGTCACTACTCTGATTGAATTTATGCGTTTTGCAAACACAATTATTTGGATGTTAATACATAGAAAGTAGCATAGTGCCCAAGGCATCAAAAATAAAGCAATAAACAAAACTAGCACACATATCCTGCTGAAAACTGCAGCGTCATAAAGATTAGAAATGGTATTTAAGTAAATTGATGTGAGTACATGCACTTTTGAAAGTGATGAGGTGGCTAATTCAGCATCACAATGCCCACTGAAATATTAGTTCTTTATTATTTTTAATTTAGTTTGTTAAGGTTGTTGTTTTAATTTATTGATTATTTGTTGATATATGCATTGTTTATATATGCTTTGTTTCTCTTCTTGTGCTCTAAGAAAATTAGTCACTGTGCTTTACAATACTGTTAATCATAAATTTTTTATGCAAGCTTTCCCTGAGCACAAGACCACCAAAGTATCCACTTCCCTTCATCATGGTCTCTAGGCCCCCACCTGCTCAAATCACACCTGCCGTTTCTCAGTCTTGTTCAGCTCAGTTCTGTAAGTCTCCTCGCTATGTTCTTTATATCCCATGGACGGGAAAGATCATTCTGTATTTGGTCCTCTGTCTCTGGCAGATTTCATCCAGCACAAAACTCTCCAGTTCCATCCACATAGTATATTGGTTTCATCTTCTCTATAATCCTAGTAATGTTTTAGTGTGCACAGACACTAGGGTCTTGTCTTGAAGCAGTCAAAATTGAAAGCAAGACACTGGAGATCTAAGGGATCAATACAGCAAAGACTATTTAGGAAAGGGATAAATGCCTGGAGGCTCCCATATTACTGGAGTGATGTATTAAAGCAGGATTCCAGAGAAGTATAAAGCCACTCCCTTTATATTCTTTTAAATAATTGTGGTGGGTCATCAGTTTTTCATTATGTTCTAGAATATGACCATTATAATAGGGAAAAGGATTCTAAGACAGTTTCCTCTTGTGTTCAGGGGATCAGACAGGGTCTAAGTCAGGTTCTTAGGCATTATTTAGACCCATTCTCCCATTCTCTTGACAGTCCAGATAGGGATTTCATTTCCTTGGGGCTGTATCTCTAACCTTGCCTGCATGCTGCTCTTTTGCCCTCTCACCTGCATTCCTCTGTGTATTTATAGGCTAGTTTATCCAGTCATACTCTTGTGTATGCTCTTTCAAGATTTTGGCTACTGTGAACACTGCTGTAATGGACGTAGGAGTGCCAATCTATATATAATATATGCCTTTATAAAGGAAAAATTTGTAATAAAGAATCAGTGAAAGAAATTATGATTAAATATGAAAGGATAATACAAATTGTATTTGACTTTTTATCATTTTGAAAAAATCTAATTGACCTCTGTAATATATTCAGCATAAGTAGAAATAAAATAAAACCAAACAGTAACAGAGGTGGGAAATAATGTGTAATTGAATTCATAATAAGACTTTTAAATTTTCATAAACTGCAATAAATAAAAGCAATGTAATCTCTAGCTTAGCCACAAAACCAATTTTAAGTTATATATTGAATATTCATGGAATAATAAAAATGATATCTAATAATATCTTTGCATAAGAAAACAAGAAATAATAAATATAATGAAACATTTAAGATGCAATAGTAAAGTAATAGAAGTGGTCATAAGAATAATTATATTAAATATAACATTGCTTAGCATGCATTCAAGCTAAACATATAAGGGAAATTAATTAAAAATATATTCAACTAAGATACAAGTACTTAGTGCAACATTCTTTTCAAGAAGCATTTTAAAAGATACATATCAATGAAAGTAAATATTATTGTATAAATTACACTAAAATTTAATTATTTGTTGTACTTTGGGGTGAGTGACATTCAGATGTGCTCAGGTTTACTTCTTGTACTGGCTTCAGGGATCCCTACTATCTTTCCTGTTGGCACACAGGGCACTGTACATGATGTGTCGTTGATTTAATTGGGGTTTAATTGGGGTCAGTCACAAGCAAGGCAAGCAACTGTTCCTCTACTTTCTCTCCAGTTCCTACTTTAGTTTTGGGAGGTTTTCTTTTCTTTTATTTCTGTTTTCTTTTTTTCTGCTTTTTTTTTTGTCACATCCAATGATGCTCAAAGCTTACTCCTGGCTCTCAACTCAAGGATCACTAGTATCACTACCCGTGGGACTCAGGGGAAAATATGTTACTTAAAAAAAATAAGAATATTTATTTTCTAATAGTTACATGTCATTTTAGGATGCTGAATTAAAACATTTTCTGATATATTTAACATGAAAATTTCTCCCTAACTTCTGCTTTAGTAAGGTTTCACAAATTTTGATACATCATATTTACATTTTCATTCAGTGTATTCTTAGATATTTGGTACTTCCTTTTAGAAGTATGCAATTTAGAAAAAAATCTTTAATGTCCAATATTAGTAACTTGCTGGGTTCTATTACTTATTTCTAACAAATTAAGTTCAATTATAATCATACTACCAATTTTAATTTGATTTCAATTTTTCTTGTTTGCTAAGATATTGTTTTATGGATGATAAGATTTTGTGAATGCATGTAAAGATGTATGTTACTGTTGTTTGGTCAGAGATTATAAAATTGCAATTAGATATCAGTTGATAGTTTTATTTGTATCTATTTTAACTGGTCTATTTTATGTTTCAGTTTATGTGAACCTCAGAATAGTAAGACTGAAAGTTTCAGTGAAATTGCAAATTTTTCATTACTGCTTTTTTATCAAGTTATAGATTTGATATATTTATTGTCATGCTTCTATGCCTTTTTAAATAGTATTTTGTCTTGTTCTCCTCTCTCATTTTTACTATCTTGCTCTCTAGTTTTGTGCTATAGTTTCATATTAATCTATTTTTCACATATGGATCCTTGGAATATTTTCAAGCCCACAGATTCCCCAAGATGAGAAACAGTGATAGGGGTGTAGATAGATAGATTTAGATGATAGATGACAGATAGATAGATAGATAGATAGATAGATAGATAGATAGATAGAGAGAGAGAGAGAGAGAGATAGAGTAGATAGATAGACAGATAGATAGACAGACAGGCAGGCAGGCAGGCAGACAGACAGACAGACAGACAGACAGATAGACAGATAGACAGATAGACAGATAGACAGATAGACAGATAGACAGATAGATAGATAGATAGATAGATAGATAGATAGATAGATAGATAGATAGATAGATAGATAGATAGATAGATAGATAGATAGATAGATAGATAGATAGATAGATAGATAGATAGATAGATAGATAGATAGATAGATAGATAGATAGATAGATAGATAGATAGATAGATAATGACTAGTATTGGACATATAAATACATGAATAAATAGGACATATATTCTCAAGCCAAAATTTTGTTCTCTTCTAATAGATCATGGCATATCTACATATATATGCACAGATAAATATAAAGGCCAATATATAAGGGAGTTGTCTCAAATTCGCCTCCTTGGAGATTTTCCCATACTAAGATATAGAAACTCATTTTAATGATTCATGACCATATATGCTTAGTTTCATTACTTTATTTTTCTGTTTGGTTTCTCATTTTTCATCAACTAGGAGAGAAAAATATTAAAAAACTAAATACAAGGATCCTCCTCAGATTGCCCAAGTTCATTTCCCCTCAATTTTCTGTCATGTGGTCCCTGTCACTCAGGAGGGTCCTACCCTGTGGTACTTAGTAAGCCAAGCACCTGCAGAGCTTTATATCAGTTCAAGTCATTACACGTACTAAACATGATAGATGTGTTTATAATGAGTTGTTTCTTCTGACCGAAGTCTCAAATACTTTCCTGAGTTTTGTTTTGTTTGTTTGATTGTTTATTTTTTGGTTAACACCTGGTGATACTCATGGTTTTCTCCTGGCTCTGCACTCAGTAATTACTCATGGAGGTGCTTGGGATTGATATGGGATGCTGGGGAGCAAGCCTTGCTCAGGCATGTAGAAGGCAAGTGCCTTACCCACTGTATTTCTCTCAAGTCCCGGAATGGTTATCCTGCGCTTAAATTCTACAATGAGTGAATTGTACTACTACTACTAGTACAATTTAAATTCTACCATTGTAGAATTTAAACTGAATTTAAACTGAATTCATAATAAAATCTGAATATTCTGTGTGACTATTTCTCATTATCAACTGAATATTTATTACACATTCATGGTACCAGCACATAAAATTAAAATTTGTGATTTCTGAAAGTGGACAACATCAACTGGCTTTCATTTCTTTCTCTTAGTTTTGATAAAATCACAGCAGAGCTTACAGCAGTTTCACATGACGAATGGCAGAATGTGGAAAACATCCCAAATCTGATATTTAATTACCCCAACTTGAAAATATCTGGGTTTTCAAGTGTGAAAAATGTGTGATAATGAAAGCACATTCATCGGATACTAGGTTATGTACTTCAAGATCTAGCACAATACTGTTGATAATGCAGAAAACTATATTTAGAAGAAATTCATTTCTCTGTTATTTATTTCACCAGTTAATGTTGATACAAAATCCAGCCTTCATGTTTCATGCCCTTTTCAATCTCTAAAATGAATGTGTGGACTACAGTGATAACCCGGTGGACTAAGGGACTGCCTCATGTCGTAGACCCAAGTTTAATTCCTCTCTGTCATATGGTCCACAAAGTGCACCAAGAGTTAAATTCTAGTGGAAACCCAGGAGCAAACTAAGGACATCATTGTGTCTAACCTCGAAATTGGCTACATTAATAACTAAATTGATTAAATGTATTATTAATTTTATATTTCAATCAATTCCAAAAGGCTTTTTAAATTAGAAACTACTTGTTCAGCAAATCAAACAAGATGTCTCTATATAATACTTTTAAGAACAAGCTTAAATTTTAGAATATTAACTACTTTAATAACTATTAATGTTCAGAATAATTAACTGTTCTAATAGTCAACTAGGTGTCATCCATATGCATCAACAGTATGAAAAATTCCTTCATAAGGAATGAATCATTCAACAGTTTACACTCAAGAAAACAACTTTACTTCCAAATTAATTTTAATTTAATAAAAATAAATGTAAGCAGTCTTTGAGATAAATTTTTAAATCTTCTAAACAATGTTATATGTATAAAGTCCTATAGCTTTGAAAGAATGTACAGAACAAAGTTCTTACTTCTTATTCTCTCATCTAATCTCTACACACAATTACTCAATGATAATTTAATATTCAGTTTTAAATATAATTTTCTAATAAGTACCAAAGTCAAGACTCCAATTGTTAGTGAGCTCTATTACTGAGGATGTATTAAATCAAGTGAGAAGGGAAACAAATTAATGAATCTAATTGTTCTCCACTCCAGGCAGTAATGTTCAGAGGTTAACAAATCAAGCAAGATTTCACCGGGAGTTTGAAAAAAAAAAGTGTCTTTTAAAGTAGTCAGAGTTGATGCTGCATGATTTCTGAAGAGCCCAAGGGCCACTTTCAATTACTGGAAGTCCTTCTCATAGCTCATCAGCTAACAGATTTTTTAGTTTTCATTTCCATCAAGAGACTATTCACCATACTTATAATTTTATGGTTTAAATTAATTAGTAAGGTCCATCCTTATTTATTATAAAAGTCTATTAAGATTAACACACATATTCCCAAGTGCCTTCAATTTAGTTGGTGTTAATTAACAACAAAAATTAACTAAAGGGCATATTAGAAAACAATGATTGTGCTAAGTTCCATAACCAAGCAAAATAAGGTTTTGGAAAAACACCATGAATTTCAAAGTGTCAAGAGACCAATCCCATAGGAAATTAGATGCTAAATGTAAGATGAAAATTATTAAAGTTTATTTTAGAGTTCTACTTCATATAAAGAATTTGAACACCTTTTTGGTTAGTCCTAGCATATATGAACCATTTAATGCATAAATGGTAAATGATTCTAATGTAATGGAAAGAAAATGCAAGTCCTGGCTGACACGATGTGGTATAAAAGGGAAGCATAAAATACCTAGATAGAAGAAAACATATTTTGCTGGAGAGGAAATAAAGTAGGTTGGAGCTGGCCTTACATGCAGGTAGCCCAGGTTCCAACCCCATCATCACATATGTTCCCATTTAACTGTAATAAGACATTTTGTTGTTTTCAAATCTCGGTGGTTACATTGTTGCAATGTGCATGTATATGATTTTTGGAGTCAATGTTTTGTTATTTGGATTATTACTACTGTTGGTATTGTTCTTGAGAATGTTCCAAACTGTTTTCCATTGGGTCCAAACCAGAAAATATTCACAATTTGAACTCAGGTATAAAGAAGAGCATAAAACTCTTCCCCTCCAGTTCTCTCAAATTATAAGCATTTTTTTAAATTTTTTATTTTTGAAATTACAAAGATATACAATTAAAAGTTCATATTTGGGTTTTGGTCAAACAGTGTTGCAGCACCCATCCCGCCACCAGTGCCCATCTCCCACCACCAACGTCCCCAGTTCCCTCCCCTCCCCCAGCCCTGCTCCATGGCAGGTTCTTGATTTCTTTCCATTTCTCTCTCTTCTCTTTTCCTTCCCATCCAGACCATGGATTACAGAACATACATTAAAGGGTTGTCATGTGTATCTTTTGCCTCTATTTAATGCTCAGTTCTAGGTTGGCATTAGTACCCTCAACAATTGTTAGCACACTGTTCCATTTCTGTCTTACCTAGCCTCTGAATCCCACACGTTTGTGATAATTTCCACCTTTGACAGGACCTCCTGATATATGTTTCACTTGACCTTGGATATTGGTATCATAATATGTACCTATATATTTATGTTATGCAGATAAATGCAGTCATTCTGTATCTGTCTCTCTCCTTCTGGCTAATTTCGCTCAACATAATCTTCTCCATGTCCATTCATTTGCAGGCAAATTTTATAACTTCATTTTTCCTAACCGCTGCATAGTATTCCATTGTGTAGATGTACCAAAGCTTTTTTTATCCAGTCATCGATTTTCGGGCACTCTGGTTGCTTCCAGATTCTGGCTATTGTGAATAATGCTGCAATGAACATAAAAGTAGGGATGGTGTTTCCGCTGCGGTATTTTTGGCTTCCCAGAGTAGATTCCCAGGAGTGGTATGGCTGGGAAAACAATATGGACTTTCCTCCAAAGACTAGAAATTGAACTCAAATTATAAGCATTTTTAAACAGTTATGTGGCTGGGACTCATAGAATAGTTGGAAATTTCTGACCTACTATGGAACAAATGATTATGGCCCATGTGAACAAAATGTGAAACATTAATTTAACTTTGACTGTGATTCATGAGTTTTTGTCTTTTACCTATAATAATATTTCCGAAATCTGAATAAATTATGTGGTCATTTTGGAATAAAAGCATTTATCAATTTTATAGTTTAATTATTAATGAACAAAATCAGTTTGCATCTTCATAAAAGTTATTTCTGTTCAATAAAGAACAATAACTATCAAGGTTCTCATTGATTTAGATTTTTTCACTCTTCACACTTATACTCTCATTTGATCATTCTACAATTATCTACTGAATAGCTATCAAATAGAATTCTAAGGACATAGAGGTAAAAAGGCATCTCTCAACCTCATGTTAAGCAGATATAAAAGGCAAAATATTATAATCCTTCTTAACTTGCATACAACAGAGATAACTCCAGGTTTTTTGACTGCTCAAGAATAAAAGCCTTTACTTTGATTGAACCAATGAGAAAGAGATTCAAATGGCACCACATGTGCCTCACCATTAAAATCCTCCCCTTGCTGCACACAGACATTTTGAAATTCACATACTCTATGTGGATAGCATTTGCTATGAAATTTCAAGAACAGATGTGAGTCTAATTGCTTCCATAAAATGAATGTTTGTATTCTCCCTCTGCCACTAAGGAACACTACAGATATCCTTCAGCAAAGGGCATTGGTTGGAAAAATGATAAAAAAAGTTTTAAGCTTTTATCCTATGATGGGCAGCTGTTTTGCCCCATTAGATTTTATAAAGTACATATATAAGATAACATACTAATAGATATGGAATTTGGAAATATTTGAAATATTTGAACTATCATAATATATATGATCTGTGAAAAATTTCATCCATCGTATTTAATGTATCACTTATCTTCCTGTTGTTCATCGATTTGCTCGAGCAGGCACCAGTAACATCTCCATAGGTCCTGTCACATGCTAGTGTAGCCCAAGGGCATCTGCTCGCCCAGGAACACAAAGAGCCTCAAAGCATTGCTTCAGGTTATCGGAATGAGGTCTATAATTATTACTGGTTTTTGGCATATCAAGTTTGACACTGGTTTTTGGCATATAAAATACGAGCCTGGGTAGCTTGCCAGGCCCTGCAATGAAGGTGGGATACTCTCAGTAGTAAGCTCTGAGTTTGTGCATTTACTGATGAACCGCAGCAGGGAGAGATGAGCTTTTCTCTTGGTGGAACTCTGACGAGCTGTGGAGTCCAGATGTTAAAAATGGCAGTTCTCATGCAGGAGGGGGTTCTTCTGGCTTCCTGTGAGGCTCTATTGGGATGGTGGGTCAGGGCTAGAACCTGTCTTCCCTCCCCGATGCCTCATGATCAGCCGAGCACATGATTGGTTCTGGAGATGTATTTGTTTTGTTCCAGAGTATATTTATTTTTCAAAGGAAAAAATGTGTATGTTTCCCATCTGGTTCAGAGAGGAAAGAGGAACATTTCAGCATATCTTCATTTAGAAAGATGTTCTCATTCATTCAATTCACATTATTCTAAGGTAGTTATGTACGAGGCACTAAGCTAGTTGAGGATGCAGTGGCAAAAAAATGAATGAATTCTTTTTGAAATAGGACTTGCTTTCTTTCTGGTGGAAAAAGATGCCACCATCTGACAGGTAGTAAGGGAGATGAAACAAACCCTCACAGCTTTTGCTAGAGGTGATCTTCACTAACACTAGTCTCCACCAGTAACAAAATGAGTATACCTACACACAGCATAATTGTGAACATAGTATTCATTTACTTTGTTGTCTTTAGGTCATACCAAACTTTGCTAAGGGCTTTTCCTACTTAGGGTCACTCCTGATGTGTTGGGGGAACTATATGAAATGTCTGGGTTCAAATCAATGTCTCTGGTAAGCAAGGTCCCTTAACACTGATTCAATCTCCCCAGCCCCCAAATTTAATCTAGCCTAATTTCATCTCCTTTTAAAGCCTAAAATGTTAGCGTTATAGATTATTGTTACATAATACTTTATTGGCTACATGTGAGGCCTTATCTATGTATGAATCAAATAGAAAAAGCCATTGTGAGTGATCATTTTATAGAAATAGAAGGTAAAATATGAATTTTGCACAATGTTTCAGATTTACTCTCTTCTTTTACATCTTAATGATTGTGTTCCTTATTTAAAAATATATCCAATAAGTACAATAAAAATAAAACAGATGTATCTTCCCTTTATGCATTTTTCCTACATTTGAGCATCACATTCCTTTCACTCTAACCTACAGCAAATAATTATTACCCTCAAAATAAACCATGTATTAGAAATTTATTTCAATAACCCTATACATTCTCTGCCTCCTCCATCCAACCCTTTTTCTATCCTCCTTCTTTCCAACCTCCCTCCTTTCTTACCCCTTTATTTTGTTTCTTTATTTTCTCACTCTTTTATCACCATGCTTTATGAAAATCGGTACATATCAATGTTTGGAAAGGGAAAATAGAGTAAGAGTATGTAATGATACTCACAGACATGGGGTAAGAGACTCACAGACATGGGGAAGAGCTCCTACTGGCTCTCCCTGTGCCCAGCTGCTCACGAGGAGCCCAGGAGGGATGGTGGGTCCTAGCCCTGGCCTGCCACCCCAGCAGAGCCTCGCAACAAGCCAGACAACCCCCCACTCCATGAAGGCCTCCATTTTCCACATCCGGACTTCCCTCGTCAGAACTCCACCCAGCAGACCAGCCTATCACAGCCCTGGCTTCCGCAGCTGCAAGCGGCAGTGCAATTCATCAATAAATGCTGGATTTAGAGGTGACTACAAGAGTATGCTACCCGCATGGCAGAGCCTGGTAAGCTACTGGTGTTGTATTTGATATGCCAAATACCAGTAGCAATTATAGACATCATTCCCATGACCTGATGGAATGGTTTGAGGGTCTTTATGTTCCTGGAGCAAGCAGGCGCCCTTGGGCTCTACTTGCATGGACAGGACATATGGAGATGTTAATGGTGCCCGCTTGAGCAAATTGATGATGAACGGGAAGATAGTGACAGTGATGTAATGATATGCCAGCACTTGCTAATACATAATCAACAGAGCCATCCTTGGCTAGTTCTTTTTGCCTTATTCTCCTCATTCACTGATTCCTGTCAGTTTTTTTTTTCTTTTTCTTTTTTTCGTTTTTGGGTCACACCCGGCGATGCTCAGGGATTACTCCTGGCTCTGCACTCAGGAATTACTCCTGGCGGTGCTCGGGGACCATATGGGATGCCAGGGATCGAACCCAGGCCAGCATGGGCCGGCTGCATGCAAGGCAAATGCCCTACCTGCTGGACTATCGCTCCTGGCCCCTCCTGTCAGTTTTATATCCTAAATATTCCTCAGATCTTTTCTGTGGACTCTACTTTCTCTTCATATCTGCTATTATTCTGATTCATTTTTCTGTTTCTCACATAAGCTCTTGTAAACTACCCAATTGCTCCAAATAGCTTTCCTGCATACAACTCTCTAGCCCTCATTTCTTTCTCCTCTTACTTGCCTTCCAAAACTCCAAACTGGATAGCAGCAAGATGCTGTTGTGTCACGAAATAACCCAAAGCTTTGCTGGAGCTGACTGGAAACTAGGCTACAGCAGAGAGGAGGTAGTGAAAGTTGGCAACACTTACCCTTTTCCCAAAGTGTTTATGAACTTTATTATTTTCAGTAGTGTCACCATGAAAAAGAACAAACATTTAAAGCATCCATAGGAGATAATAAATATTTTCAGTGTATATAACACAGCAATATTCATGTAGGTAACAGAAGTATTCATAAATTAAATTAAATGCATTTAATTTATGCATAAATCTGAGAAATTTTAACAAGATACTTAAAGGTTCAATGATTTGATCCATTCCTCCATTACTGTATCTCATTGCTTCCCTACTTGCAAGTTAAATTCTTGTGGCAAAGTAAGTTTTGTAATTCTCTACAGAGATTGTATTGTCTATTTGTATTCTATATGTGCTCTGTATGCAATAGTCTTCCCTTGGTTCCTGTTCATGTCAGAAACACTTTCTTCCTCTCATATCCTTCTTTTCTGTCACCCACACTATTGTAGTACAGCAGCTAGCCCTCTATGTTACTCTCATTCTATGGCTGGTGTATCTAATTTTGCCCTTCTTTAGTGTTTACCATTTGGAGGGTTGTCCTCAATTCTTATTTGTGCATACATTGTGCCTAGCACAATTTGCTCCCATGTTCAGTGTGTGTGTGTATACACACATATATTATATATATTCACTACATACTATTTTATTGCCAATGAATATCATAGATTCAATTTCAGAAAAATAAAAAAATGAATCTCAAGGCATCATTAGTTTATACAAAAATTATTTCTTTTCTAACCTCCCTACATAATGTTAGCAGGCATATTCTGTGAATAGGTTGCCTGGCACAAGGCACATTTGTCTTTTAATTAGAATTTTAATTTTTTCATAAAAAAAGTTTGATCATATAATTTTGTTTTGCATTTGAAAAGAACTCTTATTTTAGGAAATAGTGCAGCAAGTGTTTGCAGATTTGCACCTCTGTAGACCAACTTCTGAGGTCTTCCAACTCCTAAAAAACAGATTATAGGGGCCAGAGCAATAGTCCAAAGGGTAGGCGTTTGCTTTGCATGTGGCCTGCCCGTGGCAGCCCAGGTTTGATCCCCAACATCCCATATGGTCCCCGAGCACCGCCAGGAGTGATTCCTGAGTGCAGAGCCAGGAGAAACCCCTGAGCATTGCCAGGTGTGACCCAAAAAAGAAAAAAAAAACAGATTATACTATTTAAACAGTTTACCCAGGCTAGACCTGGGTTAGACATTCCAGATCTTCTGAGTCACCCCCTTCACCCACATTAGAAAATACGCAGAAGCTTGGCTGAAAAGTAATTGCAACTTTAGACTTGGAAAAGGAGAATTTTTTTCCCTCATTTCAACAAAAATTTAGACTGTTTTTATCCTGACTCTACATCATTGACCTCAAATTTCTTTGAGATTGTACTTAAAAAAATTGGTAGATAATAAAAAATATTTTTGGCCCCTCTGTCTGGTACATGAATTCTCTCCAAGATTTGGCCAACTTTATAATCCATGGACACTTGTTTCTTTTTGCTGATTCAAACCTGTCAGCTATCCACTTGAAATATTTTCAGAGAAATTAGCACCTTGATTTTCAAGTTGTTTTGGGAATTAAAAGCCTAACATTGATGGGTGCTAGCTAATATCCAGAGATAACCCAATCACATAAAAGAATATAGGTAAACTCTAGAATAATTCACCAAGTCTGACACAAGTCAATTTCCTGCTCATTGTTAAGCACTTTTCTACATATCATGGCAGCACTCAGCAACTACCATTAGTTTGAGCAGAGTCGAGGTCAAGTCACAATGGACATGCATAAAACTTCTGCTATTGTTTAACTTTTTTCCGTTCAATATTTCTTTTAGTAGTTTATGATTATGTACGGATCACTGATGAAAATAGAGAGTGCAAATGATTCTTTGGTATAAAGAGAGAAGAGAAAATCACTTTTTCAGAAAGACTAATAGAAAATTACAAAGAGAGATAAGTGAACTGTGTGATTAGTCACCAGGAATTGGAGAAAACATATTTCTGCCTTAATTGCGAGTGGCTTCCCAGTGCCTGTTTGCCGACTCTAGGGAGAATTTTCTGAAGTGGAAATCTGCAAGATATTTTTATATGCCCAATTTATTTCTTCAATATTTCCAAATGAATTTCTGTTATTTATTACTAAAATAATCTTGGTTTAAATGTGGTTTATTTTGTTGGGACATTGGTGATGGGAATGGGGCACTGGTGGAGTGATGGGAATTGGCACACTATATTACCGAGAACCAATTATGAACACCTTTGTAATTGTATATCGCATGGTGCTATAATAAAAAATTTTTTTTTGTTTTTTTTTTGCTTTTTGGGTCACACCCGCAATGCTCAGGGTTTCTCCTGGCTCTGCACTCAGGATTACTCCTGGCGTGCTCGGGGGACCATATGGGATGCCGGGACGACAGGTCGGCATGGGCTGGCCGCGTGCAAGGCAAACGCCCTACCCGCTGGGCTATCGCCCGGCCCCTAATAAAAATTTTAAAGTTATTTATTCACTAAAGAAACAAAAAGAAAAAAATTCAAAGAGTTGACTGTGTGTTAATATATTCTGAATCCTGTACACTACCAAAGCCTGGATGTTTTTGTGGATGTCTGACAGGCATTTAATCTAGCCATTTCCTAAGATACCTGCTGTAGTTGGATGTAATATATATTGTGTAAAACAGTCTGTCATCACCTCTAATTGTTACTTTCAAAACGTGGTGGTGATATAAAGTATAATGTAATGTTGAAGTCAACAATTCTCCCATAGAAGGATGGCACTTTATGTTAGTAATGTGTTAGCAGAAAGTGAAGAAAGTGACACTGACTCAAATACTAAAAGGATAAGTGGGACAAAAAGTAAACACCAAGAACACATTATTATTATTTTACCCACCATACATTTCATGTTATATATTCATAAGGAATAAGAGTACGGACTTTGTAAAAAGCTGAAAGCAAGGAAGATATAATTTAAAAGACTATAGGAAAAAGTCAAATGAAATTATTCAAAGCATTAAGTTTACACAGAAAAGCTGAAAATTAAGCATATAGACTTTGTCTTATAAAAAAACAAAATAAAATGATAATATTTTAAGTGATAAAATGATAGTAGAAAATAAAAGCCATGTAATAAGAGGAATCAAGAAAAGATTCAAAACAAAATTTCAGGAAACTGCAATTTTATACAAGGAACATGTATTTTATTTAGCATAGTAATAACTTTTTTTTAGGGGGCAGAGATGGGGAAAACACACCTAGCTCTGCTGAGGTCTTACTCTTGATTCTGCTCTGGGATCTTTGCAAACAGGGTTTAGAGAAAACGTGTTGCTGAACATGAAGCTTTGGGTTTGCTGCATGCAAGGCAAGTGACTTACATACTTTCTCACATCACTGTCACTGTCACTGTCTTCCCCGTTCATCATCGATTTGCTCGAGCGGGCACCAGTAACATCTCCATATGACCTGTCTCATGCAAGTAGAGCCCAAGAGTACCTGCTTGCTCCAGGAACATAAAAGAGCATCAAACCATTCCATCAGGTCATGGGAATGAGGTCTATAATTGTTACTGGTATTTGTTATATCAAATACGACACAGGTAGCTTGCCAGGCTCTGCCGTGCAGGTAGCATACTCTTGTAGTCATCTCAAAATCCAGCAGTTATTGGTGAATCGCAAGGCGGCAAGCCGCCATGCGAGCCGGGCTGTGATAGGCTGGTCTGTTGGGTGGAGTTCTGACGAGGGGGAAACCGGATGTGGAAAATGGAGGCCCTCATGGAGTGGGGGTTGTCTGGCTTGTTGTGAGGCTCTGCTGGGGTGGCGGGCCAGGGCTAGAACCCGCCATCCCTCCCTGGGTGCCTCATGAGAGGCTGAGCACAGGGAGAGCCAGTAGCAGCTCTGCCCCATGTTTGTGAGTCACTTTCCTACATATCTAGCAATTTTGTGAATAATTTTCAGTTTTGGTAGAAACTCATAAATTGGCCCTAGGTTTTTTATTTTCTTAACTTTTGGATTAATTTTGAAAGGCAATAATTTTTAGTTATTTTAACCTGTAATATTTTTCTAGTATAAACAATTAAATCACATAAACAGAACACTGTGAAAATAGTTACTTTGCACTGTAGTGTGCTAAAAAATTAAATAATGTTTATATTTATAAATTATATAATTGATAATGTCTATAAATGCTATCAAAAAACATGTAGTATTAAACTGAGTGTGAAGAAATTTTACAAAATGAATAAAACAGCCTTGGAGTCATATTATAAACCAAGACATATAATTTAGGAGGATATAGAAAGTTATGCTTATATATAATCCCTCTAAAATAAAATCAAACAAATGCACCAAAAAGCTTATAAGAGAAAAAAAGATAGATATACATAATTATTTACATTATAAAATGTATAGAACCAAACATAAAGCTGCATTTTAATTATCTTTGTACCAATAAGTTTATGCATCTAGATAAAATGAATAACTTGAAAGATAAGTTCTCTTAAATGCAATTTGAAGTAAGTCAGAAAAAATGAGCAAATACCCATTAAAATATTAAAACATTTATGTTTAATTTTTAAATAAAAAAGTCAAAAAAACTTCAAATAAATAGATTTATTTATTCTTTATAATTTCCCATAGTGGAATGAGAAATAAGGCTTACAATGACTTCTATAAGTATTCTACATAAAACAAAATAAAAATCTAGTAATAGTTTAGGCACAAACCTCAAAAGTTATACTCAGTTAAACTTAATGTATTAAAAGCAACATCATTTTTAGGGAACAAACCAAGGGCAGGAACTAGTCCGCAGTCTTTTGAGTCATCTTCTTATCCCCAGAAACATCTTTTAAAGCCTATTATTCATATTAAAATAGCTCATTTCTGGTAATTGTTATTAAAGAAATTAAAAGTAATTTATTATATTTAACATACTGTTGATAATATATGATACATTGGTAACAATAGTTAGTGACTTTTTCTAAGAAAAATAATGAAGTCATGCAATTCGCAGCTAAATGGATGGCTCTGGG
>JAJIBD010014538.1:0-15253 GCA_021461705.1 Cryptotis parvus | reverse complement strand
CATATGGTCCCCAGCACCGCCAGGAGTAATTCCTGGAGTGCAGAGCCAGGAGAAACCCCTGAGGGGTGGGGAGCAGGGCTGTAGCAATAGTCTAGAAGGCAGGGTTATTGCCTTGCATGTGGTAGACCAGATTTAATCCCTGGCACCATATATGGTCCCCAAGTCCTACCAGGAGTGATCCCTGAGTGCAGAGCCAAGAATAAGCTTTGAGTACAGCCATGAGTGGTCCCCAAACAAAAACTGAAAAACTTTATATTATAAAGCAACAGTAATTATGGAGTGGTATTAATATAAAACAGGCACACAGGCCAATGTAACAGAATCCAGCAATAAGCCCACACATAAATGAATATCTATTATAAAGTAGGTAGGCAAGTCCTTCAAGTGAAGGGAAAGAAAGGCTCATCAACAAATGGTACTTGAAAACCAGACTTCTATATACCAAATAAAACAAATCAAAAGATGAAACATGATTACTACTTTTCTATTTAACACCAAACACAAAAATTAACAAGAAGCGGGCCACCTGCCCCTCGAGGTGTTGCAGGTGTGGCTGCAGTGCCCAGCTGCATTGGCAGGTGGCAGACAGGAGATAGGCTTGTCTACACCCACAGGGCTCTGACCTGTGGGCCCTGGATGGTGGATGGTCTGACATAGGAAGAACAGTGTGCAGCCACGCAAGAGTCTTGGATAATGAAGTAGGCTGGGACAGGTCCTTCCCAGGATCTTTCACATCTGTACAACATAATGATCATTGTAGTTGTAACAAACTGGGGAGGTTGATGGGGAATTAGGAACTATAATGTCACATTAGAAATCACTGCTGAAGCTGGATGGGACTCGCCCACCACGCTAGCCACCATTTTCATTGTCCAGACGCTGGGAGAATGTCCCACGACCAGAGGACCAGCAAAGCCGGTTCGAGCCCAAGTAGGCGGCCCAAGAGGCGGGAAGCACTGGGAAGTCGCCAGGACGGAGGTGCGGTCACCCCTTCCCCCTCCATCACGACTCAGCCCGGTTCTCCCGCCCAGGAGCCGCTGACGGGCCCGGCATCCAGAGGTCTTGCAGACGGCTCGGGGAGCGGAGCCTGGCTTGCGCCGGGCCTCAGCTGACTATGGAACCCCGAGGAGGGCAGATGGGCTTTGGGGAGTGGGGCCCGTCGCCTCCGGAGGGTCCCGGAAGCAGCCGGATGGGACTCGCTCACCACGCCAGCCACCATATTCACTGTCCAGACGCTGGGAGAATGTCCCACGACCAGAGGACCAGCAAAGCCGGTTCGAGCCCAAGTAGGCGGCTCCAAGAGGCGGAAGCACTGGGAAGTCGCCAGACGGAGGTGCGGTCACCCCTTCCCCCTCCATCACGACTAGCCCGGTTTCCCCGCCCAGGAGCCGCTGACGGGCCCGGCATCCAGAGTCTTGCAGACGGCTCGGGAGGCGGGAGCCGGCTCGCGCCGGGCCTCAGCTGACTATGGAACCCCCGAGGAGGGCAGATGGGCTTTGGGAGTGGGCCCGCCGCCTCCGGAGGGTCCCCGGAAGCAGCCGGATGGGACTCGGGCCCACCACGCTAGCTACCATTTTCACTGTCCAGACGCTGGGAGAATGTCCCACGACCAGAGGACCAGCAAAGCCGGTTCGAGCCCAAGTAGGCGGCTCCAAGAGGCGGGAAGCACTGGGAAGTCGCCAGACGGAGGTGCGGTCACCCCTTCCCCCTCCATCGTGACTAGCCCGGTTTCCCGCCCAGGAGCCGCTGGACGGGCCCGGCATCCAGAGTCTTGCAGACGGGCTCGGGAGGCGGGAGCCTGGCTCGCGCCGGGCCTCAGCTGACTATGGAACCCCGAGGAGGGCAGATGGGCTTTGGGGAGTGGCCCGCCGCCTCCGGGAGGGTCCCCGAAGCAGCCGGATGGGACTCGCTCACCACGCTAGCCACCATTTTCACTGTCCAGACGCTGGGAGAATGTCCCACGACCAGAGGACCAGCAAAGCCGGTTCGAGCCCAAGTAGGCGGCTCCAAGAGGCGGGAAGCACTGGGAAGTCGTCAGACGGAGGCGCGGTCACCCCTTCCCCCTCCATCACGACTAGCCCGGTTTCCCGCCCAAGAGGCGGGAAGCACTGGGAAGTCGCAGGACGGAGGCGCGGTCACCCCTTCCCCCTCCATCGTGGACTAGCCCAGTTTCCCCGCCCAGGAGCCTCGGACGGGCCCAGCCGGATGGGACTCCGCCCCACCACGCTAGCCACCATTTTCACTGTCCAGACGCTGGGAGAATGTCCCACGACCAGAGGACCAGCAAAGCCGGTTCGAGCCCAAGTAGGCGGCTCCAAGAGGCGGGAAGCACTGGGAAGTCGCCAGACGGAGGTGCGGTCACCCCTTCCCCCCTCCATCGTGACTAGCCCGGTTTCCCGCCCAGGAGCCGCTGACGGGCCCGGCATCCAGAGTCTTGCAGACGGCTCGGGAGGCGGGAGCCTGGCTCGCGCCGGGCCTCAGCTGACTATGGAACCCCGAGGAGGGCAGATGGGCTTTGGGAGTGGGGCCCGCCGCCTCCGGAGGGTCCCGGAAGCAGCCGGATGGGACTCGGGCCCACCACGCTAGCCACCATTTTCACTGTCCAGACGCTGGGAGAATGTCCCACGACCAGAGGACCAGCAAAGCCGGTTCGGAGCCCAAGTAGGCGGCTCCAAGAGGCGGGAAGCACTGGGAAGTCGCCAGACGGAGGCGCGGTCACCCCCCTTCCCCCCTCCATCGTGACTCAGCCCGGTTTCCCCGCCCAGGAGCCGCTTGACGGGCCCGGCATCCAGAGTCTTGCAGACGGCTCGGGAGGCGGGAGCCTGGCTCGCGCCGGGCCTCAGCTGACTATGGAACCCCGAGGAGGGCAGATGGGCTTTGGGAGTGGGCCCGCCGCCTCCGGAGGGTCCCCGAAGCAGCCGGATGGGACTCCGCCCACCACGCTAGCCACCATTTTCACTGTCCAGACGCTGGGAGAATGTCCCACGACCAGAGGACCAGCAAAGCCGGTTCGAGCCCAAGTAGGCGGCTCCAAGAGGCGGAAGCACTGGGAAGTCGCCAGACGGAGGCGCGGTCACCCCTTCCCCCTCCATCGTGACTAGCCCGGTTTCCCGCCCAGGAGCCGCTGACGGGCCCGGCATCCAGAGTCTTGCAGACGGCTCGGGAGGCGGGAGCCTGGCTCGCGCCGGGCCTCAGCTGACTATGGAACCCCGAGGAGGGCAGATGGGCTTTGGGGAGGGGCCCGCCGCCTCCGGGAGGGTCCCGGAAGCAGCCGGATGGGACTCGCCCACCACGCTAGCCACCATTTTCATTGTCCAGACGCTGGGAAAATGTCCCACGACCAGAGGACCAGCAAAGCCGGTTTGAGCCCAGGTTGCGCGCCGCTTGCGGCCGCGCTGGCCACTAGGGTGGTGAAACAATGATGTTTTTTGGTACACTGCATTCCGCGAACAGCAGGAGGGTTTGCTGAGAGGGAGATATACAGAGGAAGGAGATGACATATAGAGCCCGCCGGGTGATTGGGATTCGGGAGGGGGAGGGAGACAGGACGTTGGTGATGGGAGATGGGTTCGGGTGGAGGGTGCATCTTGGAACCCTGTGGAGCCAGGACTCCACATGAGCATCCTTCAATTAAAAAAAAAAAAGGAGAAAAGGTGGAATAAATAAATAAATAAATAAATATCTGCAGGGCTAGCCACAATGTGTAAAAGAAGAGGGAGAGAGATGCAGAGATAGAGAGAAAGAGAGGAAGCAGGGCTACCTGCTATTAAGGCAGCCTGGGGGTGAGTGGGAGGGGTGGAGTACATTGGTGGTGGAAATGGGGTACTGGTGGAGGGATGGGTGCTGGAATACTGTATTACCAAGAACCAATTGCACCTTTGTAATTGTATGTCTCACGGTGGTATAATAAAGAATAAAAAAAATTAAAAAAAAAATTAACAAGAAGCATTAATAATCGGACATCAGACACAGACCATGAAATACACAGAAGGAAAACTAGGACTTCAGCATCAGAGGTGAACATATAAACTCAACTCCAATGGCAAGTCAAACAGAAGTAAAGAACAAGCAAATGGGGCTACATTTAATTTATAAGTTTTTACTTAGCAAAATAAAAAGCAGCTAAAGGCAAAAGTAATACTTTTGTTTTTTACTTTAATAAGTGATGATACATATCAGTCAATATGGTTTGGCAAAACTATATAAATCAAATTGTTTTTTACTTAAACATATTTTTGTAATTCTCACAAGGGGTTAATATCCAAAAGCGAGAAATCACCACAGTATCAATTAC
This sequence comes from Cryptotis parvus, assembly GCA_021461705.1. NCBI lineage: Eukaryota > Metazoa > Chordata > Mammalia > Eulipotyphla > Soricidae > Cryptotis > Cryptotis parvus. The sequence goes on along the minus strand of JAJIBD010014538.1, from coordinate 10,959 downwards.
AACAAACAAGAGAACAAATTTTTAAAAAATCAGTAAATCACCAAAGACATATAATAGCCCACAGTCACATGAAAACATGCTTATCACTCGATGTGAGGGAAATGCAAATGAAGACACAGTGAGGGAACACCTTACACCAAGGGCCCTGATTGAAGGACAGGAAGGCACCCTGGGGAAGGTGTGGAGGAAAAGATCTTGGCACACTGTGGGCGGGCATGTGGATTGGTGTTTCTGCTCTAGAGAAGTAGATGGAGATGACTTAGAAAAAAAATGATATTCCAAATGATCAAGTAATACCACTGCTGGACACTTATTAGAAAGGTATGAAAATGCTAATTTGTAAGGATACCGGCAGCCCTATGTTAACAGCACATGGAATCAAACTAAATCTATGCCCAAAGATGACAGGATAAGAGTTGTGGTATATATAACAGATGGAATAACACCCCTGCCATCAAAAAAGATGAAGACAGTGCCCTCTGGAACCAAATGGATAGAATTAATGGTGATAGGCTAACTAAAATAAGTACAAAAGTAAAAGGCAATTATCAGATGGTTTCACTTAAGTGAATTATTTAGAAAAACAAACTGCCAAGAATCAACAAAGTTACTTTCTAGTTTCAGTTAAAACTATAGTGATTAATGGGGCTAGGGGACAGTACAGTAGGTACTGTCACAGGTAGCCTTGCATGCGGCCAACCTGGTTTCAATCCCCAGCATCCCATATGATTCCCCGAGCACCACCAAAGTAATTTCTGAGTACAGAGCCAGGAATAACCCTGAGCATTGCTTGGTATAATCCATAAAGAAAAAGAAAAACAAAAAAAAGATAGTGGCTACCAGAGGGAAAGAGATCAGAGCAGGATCCCTTTCCCTGCTGATCTTACCAGAATCCTGGGTAGACAGGTCTGGGATAGCACTGGAACTCTGGTACTGGAAATGGTAAAAATCACAAATATCACACACACACACACACACACAACACACCCCTAAAGTGTTAGAGATCTAAAAAAAAAAATTACTCAGGTAACTTAATTTTCTGTTAGTGTGCATATGTATCAACCATAAAGGCAAGCATTCATTAAGTATGCAACAAACTTTATATCACTTGATCACTTGACATCCCGTTATTCATCGATTTGCTCGAGCAGGTGCCAATAATATTTCCATTTGACCCTATCACGCGCCAGTGTAGCCCAATGCTATCTAGTTGCTTTAGGAATACAAAGAGCCTCAACCGTTCATTCAGGGTCTTGATGAAGAAGTCTGACCATCATGTAGGTGGGCGGCCACATGATCTTTGGACATCCCGTGGGATCCAGTCGATAATGGCTCTAGTACAGTGGTCATACCCAAATCACACTACATGTCCAGCCCATCTGATTTTCGATACCTTGGCAAACGAGACAGCGTCCCTGACTCTGGATCGTTGACAGAGGTTGGAACTCTGATTCCTTCTCTCACTTGAGTGAGGCGTGATATTCCAAGCATAGCTCTTCGATTCCTCTCTGGGAGACCCGAATAGCATTCTCATCCTGCTTTTCGTAAGGCCCAGGTCTCTGAGGCGTATGTTAATGCAGGGAGAATGGTGGAGTTGAAGAGATGTTCCTGGAGCCGGAGGTTCTTTGTCCTTTTAGTTATTTCTTCGATGCTCTTGAAGGCGTTCCATGCTGCTCTCTTCCTCCCCTGCAGCTCAGGCTTTAGGTCGTTCATCATGTTGACTTCTTGACCTAGGTACACATAACTGCTACATTCAGAGATGTTTGTTCCATTGAGAGTGAATGGGGCCTCCGGAACTAGTTCATTTTTCATGAACATAGTTTTGTTGAGATTCAGCTGTAGACCTATCTTTCCACATTCTCGGTCAAAGTCAGCCAGCATTTGTGGCGCTTGGCTAATGTTTGGTGTAATTAGAACAATGTCATCAGAGAAGCGGAGGTGGTGTAGTTGCCGACCGTCTATCTTCACTCCCATTCCTTCCTATTCTGTCGCATAATGTTCTCGAGGGTGGTGCTGAAGAGTTTTGGTGAAATGGTATCACCCTGCCGAACCCCTCTTTTGACATCAATGATCACTTTCTTGCAGAATGGTGAGATCCTGGTGGTGAATCTGTAATACAGCTCACGAAGGATCTTGATGTACTGTGTTTGAATGCCCTGTTTGGCTAGGGCTTCGATGACCACTTTGGTCTCAACAAAATCAAAGGCTTTCTTTATATCAATGAACGTGGAGACAGAGTGGCATCTTGTACTCCCTACAAACCTCAATGAGCTTGGTTACCGTGTGGATATAGTCAATTGTGCTGAATCCGTTTCGGAAGACAGCTTGCTCTCATGGTTGTCCTTCATCTAATGTTCTGCCAATCCTGTTCAGGATGACTCGAAGTGAACAGCTTGTAGATGATGGACAACAGGCAGATGGGGGCGATAGTTTTCGATCCCTTCTTGAACAGTAGTACTGTCCTGCTGGTTTTCCATGGAGAGGGCACCTTGCATTCAGACAGGTAGTGTGTGAAGAGTTGAGCCAGTGTATTGAGGAGTACTGACTATATATATATATATATATATATATATATATATATATATATGCCAATAATGACTGTTTACCTTACAAATGAATATTTCCTTTGCCTTATAGAACAAAATATATTCTAGCTTATTTTTATGTTCTATAGAACATAAAAATCAATCTCTTCCTATTTCAATACTAAAGTTGTGTTCCAGAGAGAATAAAGAAACGTTCCTAATAGATCTGATCTGAAAAGCCAGCACAGGGTCATCAATAAATACAATGGCAGGTCAAGTACTTTTAAAGTCTGGTGTGCACTATTTACTCCAAGCACACTGCTACCTCTCATAAAATGACTGGCCTAGCACCTTGAACTTTAGCACTATTTACTCCTAAACACTGCTACTTACCTCTATAGTAGCAGTTGCCAAAACTATTCTCCTGAATCAAACAGTAATAAAGCTGGCTGCAATACCATACTCACCACTAGGCGCTAAAATTTCACCTAATACCAATATCTGCCAGAAAACCACCTATATGCTAAGAGCTTGGAATATTTCACATATGTGTGCATATAGGTGTGTGGGTGACTTTCTGCTCATTGAAATCTTGTCTGACAATCCACAGAGTGGGAAAGGATATTCACCCAATACCCATCTGACAAGGGTTAATATCCAGGATATATCAGGCACTGGTAGCACTCCACAAGAAGAAAACAGCCAACCCCATCAAAAAATGGGGAGAAGAAATGAACAGAAGCTTCCAAAAAAGAAGAAATTCGAATGGCCAAAAGGCATATGAAAAAGTGCTCTTCATCTTTAATCATCAGGGAGATGCAAATCAAAACAACAATGAGATACCATCTCACCCCACAGAGACTGGCACACATCCAAAACAGCAAGAACAACCGGTGCTGGCGTGGATGTGGGGGAAAAAGGGACTCTCATCCACTGCTGGTGGGAGTGCCGACTGGTCCAGCCCTTTTTGGAAAACAATATGGGCATTCCTCCGAAAGCTAGATATTGAGCTCCCATTTGATCCAGCAATAGCACTCCTGGGAATATACCCTAGAGACCTAAAAACACATAGCAGAAACACTATCTGTACTTCTTTATTCATCTCTGCGCTATTCACTATAGCTAGAAACTGGAAACAACCTAAATGCCCGAGAACAGAGGACTGGCTAAAGAAACTGTGGTTCATCTACACTATGGAATACTATGCGGCTGTCAGAAAAGATGAAATTATGAAATTTACCTGCAAATGGATGGACATGGAGTCTATCATGCTGAGTGAAATTAGTCAGAAGGAAAAGGACAGATATAGAATGACTGCATTCATTAATAGGATATAAATAGATACCAGTGTTTTACTAAATATGGGAAATGGTAATGGCAGATTAAAACTCACCACTGAATATACACAGAGACTTAAGTGATAAACTCCTAAATATCTTCAGGGCTAGCCACAATGTGTAAAATAAGAGGGAGAGAGATGCAGAGACAGAGAGAGAGATAGAGAGAGAAAGAGAGGAAACTGGGGTACCTGCTATTAAGGTGGCCTGGGGAGGGAGGGGGAGGGGTACATTGGTGGTGGAAATGGGGCACTGGTGGAGGGATGGGTGCTGGAATACTGTATTACCAAGAACCAATTATGAACACCTTTGTAATTGTATGCTTCACGGTGGTATAATAAAAAAAATTTAAAAAATTTAAAAAATAAAATCACCGAAGTTAAAAAAAAAAAAAGAAATCTTGTCTGAAAATCTCTACATTGAGTGTACTTGACAGAGACAGAGAAGAAAGCAAGAAAGAGTGGGGGGAAAGAGAACACATATTCTACAATGTATTAGAAATAGTTTTAGTTTTACAGAGGCCTGAGAGATAGTACCAGGTTTAAGGCAATTGACTTACATGTGGATAGACCAGGGTCAAGGCCCAGCATTGCAAGGTCAATCCAGGAACAGCAGGGGAGGACCTCCCTGGAGGCAGGCAGGCAGGCAGATAGGGAGGGCCCACAGCAAATGGAACTTCTGAGGCATATTAAATCAGTTGTCCTGAAGTTGCAAGAATTAAAGCCTAGACCTAGACCTGATAAGATCCTCCTGGCACCTAAGCTAGGGGGACCCTGAGGAGGCTGGACCACACAGATAAGCAAACTTCAACTGAGACAGAGACAGCAATTAAGGATCTATGACACCTGAGCCACCCCCACCTCTGCCAAAGCTCAGCCAAGGTCAAGAGATATCCATGTAACAGCCACCTTGAACAAGGAAGGGTGCATACGCTGCCGAGCCCATGTGGCCAAATATGTGGGGGTCAAGCACATATGTCACCTGCATCTCCCCTCCTGAGACGTGTACTTTCATGTTTTCATATCTAATGCTGGGATGTGCGTACCAGTGCTCTGAACACTTTTGGAGAAGCCCAGGTTCTCTCCCTGGAACGGGTTATACTCTCTCTCACTTTCCCTCCCTCTTTCCCTTTACTCAGAACGTTTTTACTTCACTGCTCATCTCCTGAAATTCTTCTGAGAGGTAAAAGACTAGAATCTGCAAGGCTAGTTAGGGCCTAGCCTTCCAGCCAGTCCCGGGCAGCAGACACAAGCCACCGTGGGGGGGCCCACAGACTTCATCCCCACCCCACCTAAGATAAGCAAACTTCACCATAAGGTATGTCCCAAACTGCACTCTCCTTTGCCCATAAAAGGTTTGTCTCCAAGTAAACAACAAAGAGAAATTCTGGTTAGGAATTCTCATGAATATAATCAAGTTTTTTACTAAATGTCTGAAGAGCTGCTTTGCTGAAACTACATAGCTATCTTCCTGATTTGTCTGTGTTAATATACAAGTGAGTCAGGTGTGGCCCCTTCCCGTTTATTTATTTCATCCTGATGAGAGTCAAAGCATAAAGGCTAAGATCAAAGTATTATTCTACTGTGGCCATCACTGTTCTCTCCCATCTGGAGCATTCTTTTCCCACGAGAAAGCAGCATATCTAATTTCTATGCACAGGAAAAGTAATGTGCTTCAGGTCACATCTGAATCTGTGCTCAAAGGCCCAGACGACAATTTTCATCTAGAATCTAGACCTGCTGTGGAGGCAACAATTTCACAGTGCACATGGGAAGAGAGTGCAAGCCCTGAGGCAGGTAGCCTGGATTTTGAAATGACGACTCACGAGCTACACAGTTTCTAAGACTGTTGGCTTTTATCTGTAAAACCAAAGTAGTTAAAAAACATCACATATAAAGATTTAAAGAAGTATTTAAAATATTGCTATGAAATATAAATATATATTTGATAAATTTTAAACTACAGATAAATGAAGTTCAAAAAACCCAAACATTGCCCTAAACAAGGCACTGGTATCAAAACAAACAACTATAGTAAAACTGACATTGTTAGAATAACAATCATCTTTTTCTAAAAGCTGGTGATTAATTAACATATTACTGAATATATCCCTAGTAAGAAAGAGCCTACATAGTCAGCTACTTTGGTTTGGGGTTTTTTTTTTTTTTTTTTTTGCTTTTTGGGTCACACCCGGCAATGCTCAGGAGTTATTCCTGGCTCTACACTCAGGAATTACTTCTGGCGGTGCTTTGGGAACCATATGGGATGTCGGGATCGAACCCGGCTCAGCCACATGCAAGGCAAACACCCTACCCGCTGTGTTATTGCTCCAGCCCTACCTTGCTTGATTTAAGAACTTTAATTTGTTCTTCAAATACGGTGTCTTTATTCTTTCCAGGAAGCCTTCACACTGGTATTCCACCTGAAAATAAATGGAAAAATCTCATATATAAAACACTTGAATAGTTATCATCAATAAAATATAAACTGAGGCTATCTATATATGCATTAGCTGATACTCAATAGTTTTACTCTAAGAGTTCAAAACCATTCTTGGTTAACTCAAGAGTAAATCTCCATAATACCACTTTTCCTAGGAAATACAGTACCAATTAACTGTGTAAAAGGTCCACCAAAGTCATGGATAGGTAAACAGATAATTCTTGTTTCTACTCCTTTACGGCACAGGCACACCAATATATCTCCTAAACTAGGAAAGAAGGCTCTGAAATAGAGCATCAGAAGGAGCAAACATCTGACTAACAGAAAGAAATTTAAAGAGCTGATAAAGGGTGAAGGCTGGATAATTTGTTAAGTGGAACTAATTTAGTTATTTTAGCCCAAAGAAGATGAAATTCATCCAACTATCCAACTCCCCAAAGTATACTTTAGTGATATCAGAGACACTGCATATATGAGGAAAGTAGACCTTGAGCATTCTTGGAAAGTAGACTTGAGCAGGGGAACACTGGAAGCCACTCCCAAGGCTACACCACAACTTGCTGGAAAGATAATGACTCTCCATGTCTGTCGTCTCAGCAGACTACAGAGCTGGTGAAGCATCAAGCTTACCAGCTTTGCTAGAAGAACCACTGGGACCTACCACACAGGTGAAATAAACCTGCAATCTCTGCTGTGAAACCGCCAGGCCACCTGTGCTGTAGGACTCAGAATCGCTCAGCAGAACGGGACAGGGCAGTATAGATCAGACACATTGCCAGCTTAACTCCACAAAGATGGTTAATAACTGCCCGCTACTCTGCTAAGAATTCTGGTTTAGCTACTAAATCACTTAGCTACTAAATGAATTATAAAACACTTTCAAAAAATCCATTTTCTTGGATTTTTTAATTTTATATAGAGAACTATCACCTATTTCATAATATAATTCCGCTTTGGTTAAAGGAAGAGAGAATAAATAAGTTAACATGGAAGAATACAAGCTTCAGCAGAGGAAACATATACCTCTTGACTTAATTTTTCTTATTTAAGTTTAAATATTTAAAAAAATGATAATAAAGCTTCCTTACTTTGTCGGCAAAATGCTGGATGATGAATGCTTTGTTTGACATACGGGGCTTTTCAAAGAGAGCACATTTGTTCAAATGTGTGTTGTACAATTTCTGGGCCCAAGTATCATCTGTACCTTTAGGCATCTATATTCAGGAGGGAAAAGAAGAAAACAGAATGGAAGAGTGGATGCTGCTAGAAGAATTTTCTGATGCATCAACCAAAAACTCATTTTTGGTTCTAACAAACAAATGCTTTTTTTTTTTTTTTTTTTTTTTTTGCTTTTTGGGTCACACCTGGCGATGCTCAGGGGTTACTCCTGGCTCTGCACTCAGGAATTGTGCTTGGTGGTGCTCAGGGGTTATCCCACACCCGGTATGGGATGCCGGGATCGAACTCAGGTCTGCCACGTGCAAAGCAAATGCCCTACCTGCTGTGCTATCCCTCCAGCCCACAAACAACTGCTTTATTCAGCTTATTTCTTCCATATTTCTTTCTTATAGATCATATGCCAATTAGTAATGAAGAGCAATAACTGAGACCTTCCCAAGGACAATTCAGGTCAGTCTTCAAATATTTAGGTCTGCTTGTACCAGAAATCATCAAATAAATACCCCCCCCCCAGTCTCTGTAACATTTGCCTGGGCTGCCCCGCTTCCCTGCTGTTTCAGGGAAACAGCAGCACCAGGAATCACACTGGGTTCTGTACGCAAAGCATGTGTTCCACTGAGCAATTTCTCCATTTTTTTATTGTGTATTGAGCCATTCCTGGCTCATAGCACAGGGCACCATGAAGATTTAATAATGTGCACTTAGGGTAACCTCTGCACATAGTAAAATACAATATAAATACAATAATACAATATAACTTACAACATAAGCCTAAAAGATGCAAAATAGAGAATAGTCTCCCTTGCCATTTTCACAAGTTTCATTATCTCTTACCATGTATATATAAATACATAAGTGTGTACTTAATATTTAAAACTTTGAAATTCCTCTCCCTCTCCACCTCTCTTTCTTCATAGTCGGTGATGTTGTTGCTATAACCGGTGTCTATATACCTGGCTATGTTGCTCATACCTTTTCTTTAGCAACGGTGCTCAAACACTCGTCATGCGCACCAGGAACCAGTACAGTGCTACAGTGGTCACTTTTCTTGGCCATGGAGCTCTCACCTTTCAGGTGTGATATTCACCAGAGGTTTCTCCTACCTATGGTGCTTACATGCACATGGCTGAGCTATAGCCAGAAATCACTTGTGGTATTGCTCACCTCAGACAGCAGAGCAGACAGGCTCAGAGCAGAGTGGCGGCGATTGAGCTGGTGCATGTGGTGGTACTCGGGCTTGAACCTGTGCCGATGCACGTGTCAAGAGTACATTCCAAGTCACTAAGCTAACATTCTAGGCCCTTTTTCTTTCCTTAAAGGCATGTATACAACTGGCCATGCTATAAATATAAATTCCTTTTTTCTCTTCTACACAAGAGCACTCTCATTTGTCACCACTAGGTTACCGACTTTCCTTTTTCATGAAAACAGCTAAAGTTATTTCGGTGGGGAGAGAATGAACCACATGCAGTAGTTCTCAGGAAAACAAAGGTGTGACGCTGGCTGTCTGAAAGGTAAGTGTCTTATAGCCTATACTATCTGTTCAGTTCTACAGTGACCATTTTTACTTTTTGTTGTGTTGTTTGTTTTGAGGCCACAACTGGCAGTACTCAGGGCTTTATGTTCAAGGATCTTTCCTAGCAGGCTTTGGGAGGCCATATGTGGTGCCAGAGAGTAAAGTGGGGTTGGCTGCATGCAAGGAACACACCCAGCCCACTGTACTATCTCTCTGGCCTTTTCTGCTCTTTTTATATTTATGCTTTGAATACTTTTTCAAGTATATTTATTCAAAGGGTAAACTTTCAGCAGCTCCTAATTTCCTCTAAAATAAATGCCAATAGTTCAGGCCTATACTCAGAGTATATATGCAATAAATATTCCTTTGATGTTATCAAATTAAAGGTCTTATAAAATTTGTTTTTTTTAATATTTTATAATACCACCATGAGATAAACAATTACAAAGATGTTCATGTCCGGTTTCGGTCATACATTGTTCCAGGACCCATTTCTCCACCAGTGCCCATTTCCCACCACCAATGTCCCCGATTCCCTCCCTTCTCCCCTAGCCTGCCTCTATGGTGAGTTCTTTATCTCTTTTCTCTTTCTCTCTCTCTCTCTCTCTCTCTCTCTCTCTCTCTCTCTCTCTCTTCCTTCTCTTACACACTGTGGATAAATACATTTAGAGATTATCATGTGTATCTTTTTGCCTGTATTCAATACTCAGTTCTAGGCTGGTATTGTCACTTACAACAATTGTTAGCACACTGTTCTCTCTTCTCTGTGCCACCCAACCTCCGACTCCCAGACGCTTGTGGTAGATTCCACTTTTGAAAAGACCTCCTGATCCATCTTTGTCTGATCTTGGATATTAGTATCATAATATGAATATATCACTTGATCACTTGAATCCCGTTATCCATCGATTTGCTTGAGCGGGCACCAGTAACATTTCCATTGGACCCTATCACGTGCCAACGTAGCCCAAAGGCATCTGGTTGATTCAAGAATATGCAGAGCCTCAAACCGTTCCTTCAGGGTCTTGACAAGGATGTCTGACCATCTTGTAGGTTGGCAGCCACGTGATCTTGACATCCCGTGGGATCCAGTCGGGAACGGCTCTAGTCCAGCAGTCGCCTCCACGTCCAGCCCATCTGATTTTCGATGCCTTGGCAAACGAGACAGCATCCCTGATTCTGGAATAGCGACGGAGGTCGGAACTCTGATTCCTTCTCTCACTTGAGTGAGGCGTGATATTCCAAGTATAGCTCTTTCGATTCCTCTCTGGGAGACCCGAATAGCATTCTCATCCTGCTTTCGTAGGGCCCAGGTCTCTGGAGGTGTATGTTAATGCAGAGAGAAACGTGGAGTCGAAGAGATGTGCCCAGAGCTGGAGTTTCTTTGTCCTTTTAGCTATTTCTTCGATGCCTTTGAAGGCATTCCATGCCGCTCTCTTCCTCCCCTGCGCAGCTCACATTTAAGGCTGTTCATCATGTTGACTTCTCGACCTAGGTAGACATAACTGCTGCATTCAGAGATGTTTGTTCCATTGAGAGTGAATTCTGTGGAGACTGAAGTAGTCATAGAAGCCCTAGCCAAACAGGGTGTTCAAACCCAATACATCAAGATCTTCGTGAGCTGTATTACGGATTCACCACCAGGATCTCACCATTCTATGAAGAAGTGATCATTGATATCAAAAGAGGGGTTTGACAGGGTGATACCATTTCACCAAAACTCTTCAGCGCCACCCGAGAACATCATGCGACAATTAGAATGGGAAGGAATGGGAGTGAAAATAGATGGTCGGCAACTACACTACTTCGCTGAGCGACATCGTTCTAATAACACCAAATATTAGCCAAGTGGCACAGATGCTGGCTGACTTCGACCGAGAATGTGGGACGATAGGTCTACAGCTGAATCTAAAGAAAACTATGTTTATGAAAAATGAACTAGTTCCAGAGGCCCCATTCA
>JAJIBD010014537.1:0-35916 GCA_021461705.1 Cryptotis parvus | reverse complement strand
GCCTCCCAGTTGTGCTCCGGACCTCTTTGTTTTCAGGTTACAACGGTGGTGCTCAGGGGCCACTCCTGACTTTGCACTTAGAAATCACTGCTGCAGGGGCTCAGGAGACCATACAGGATGTTGGGGATAGAACCTTGGTCAGCCACATGCAGGGCAAGTGCTGTGCTATCTCTCTGGCCCTGACAGTTAGCAGCTATTACTGGTCATCTACTCATCAGTTATATACCAGGGTTTGCACTAGCACTTGTACCTGTGGCTATTCAGTGAATAAAATAAGAAAATCCCTGGATTTATAGAGCGTCTATTCCCTGGGAATGGTAGCCAAAATCCAGGTCAGTTCAGATGCCCATGAGAACTTGTCACTTGTTTTTCCATTGTTCATTGATTTGCTCGAACGGGCACCAGTAACATCTCCATTCATTGGGAATGAGATCCATTATTGTTACTGTTTTGGGCATATCGAATACACCACGGGGAGCTTGCCAGGCTCTGCCGTGGCTCTGGGTTCATCCCAGGAGTTCCGGTCTTTTTCTATGTCAGACCATCAACCATCCAGGGCCCACAGGGCAAAACCCTGGGTGTAGACAAGCCTATCTCCTGTCTGCCACCTGCCAATGCAGCCGGGCACAACAGCCACACCTGCAACACCTTGAGGGGCAGGGAAGAAAAAATAAAGCCAAGGGGGCTGGGGTGCTGGACAAAGACAGGGAAGTGGGGGGAAAGGGATTCTGGATTTTTGCTTATTTGTTTTGGGTTTGTTTTTTATGTTTGGACTACACCCAGAGATGCTCAGGGCTTATTCCTAGTCTGCACTCAGGGCTCAGGGAACTATATGCGGTGCCGGGTATCGATCTTGGGTTGATGGTGCGCAAGGCAAGCTCTCTACCTGCTGCATTATTGCTCTGGCCAAAAGCCTCCATTTGTAGGGTTTCCTTTGCATTTCTTCCAGCCTAACTCTAAGGCCGGCAGGAGGTCAAGACGATCCTCCGTGAACTTGGCAGTGGGGCTGTGGGAGGACCTTTTAACACTGGGGCTGTCCCAGCAGCAAGCAAGTTTGAGCAACAAGACCAGAGAACTGCGTTTCCGGAGATGCACCTTGTCACAAAAGTTAGCAGCGGTCACCAAAGTTGAGATCGACTCGCGGAAAGTCCCGCCCACTTCGGCTGAGCCTTGTTTCTTTTTAAAGTGCAGACTCGCCTGCTGACTCCCTTCAAAGCGCCACATATCCGGCTCCACATGGACAGTGGACGTGAGTTTAGGTCATTCTTGCGCTGGCTCACGCTGCAGATTCGCAGCTCTGCTTGGGCGACAGCGCCCTCCGCGGGCTGCAAGGCTTCCCCGTAGTACGTGTGCGGTCCCAAACCCAAAAGCCAGGTCAGAACTCGAAGATTAGGACGTCCTCCTCGCCCTTAGTAAAATACGATCATCCCTGCAATTAGCCGGAATGATGACAGGGTAAAGTCCAACGCAAAGAGGGACTGTTAGGATGCAATGGTGCCCCCACCCGGACGTTTACTTTTCTGGTGGGCGCGGTGAAACAGCGGCCTCAACCGGCGGCAAAGGGATTTGCAGCTGCAGAGCACTCGGGGCGGGAGAAGAGCTCCGGGAGGCTGAGCCACGGGAGGGGCGGTGCCCTCACAGAAGGCGGGACCTAGGATGTTTTCATACATCTTATTGGTCCTTGTGGAGACGGACTGCTCTTGCTGACCAGTAGTAGCCCAGCTGGGGGGGGGTATTTGGGCGTCTATTCGGTTCGGAAAGAGGGCGCGGGACTCGAGAGTGACGCATGCGCCTGGGCTTTAGCCCGCCTGCCTTCCCTAGTGGGTGGTGGCGGGGACTGAGTTCCCGCTGAGTACGGCCCACTGAGGCTGTGCGGAGATATTGAGCTTCCTCCTTTGGGAGCCTCAGGATAAGGAACATTTAGTGCCCAGAAACTGCCCCGTAGGGAACCCCAATCTCCATTCCCACACCTCATGTTGTCATCTTGACCGCGCCCCAGCTTTTCCCGGGACTGGGTTGTTATGATGTTGAATTATTCAAGAAGTCTCAGCCTGACGCCATCTCTGAGAGGTTGCCCCTGCCTCCTTCGGAGGGCTCCACGGTGCCCCCATTGAAGAGACCCAAAGCTATTAACAGAACCCTCGCTGCCGTTCAGTAGCTTAAGCTTGTTGAGGACCTACTGAGCGTTAGACCCAGTGTCATGAGCGCCTTCCCTGCAGGGGACAGTTTGAATAGCACAGAGTGGAGCAGCTTGTACTGAACTGTGGTCTCCTGATGAGATTGGAGTCCTCTTTGCTGTGTGTATGTGTGTGTGTGTGTGGGGGGGCACCTCCTCCGGTGCTCAGGGATCACATGCTCTGCAAGACAAATGCCTTCCCTTACTTTTTTTTTTTTTTTTTTTTGCTTTTTGGGTCACACCTGGCGACGCTCAGGGGTTACTCCTGACTCTTCAATCAGGAATTACTCCTGGCAGTGCTCGGGGTCCCAATGGTATGCCTGAGATCCAACCTGGGAGGGCCACTTGCAAGGCAAACACCTGCTGTGCTTGTCAGGCCCCGACAAATGCCTTCTGACTTCTCCCCCCCACGTGATTCTAATTAAAATGGATAGCCATTAATTTTGGCAGAGGTTTTTTTTTTTTTGCCTTTTTTGGGTCACACCCAGCAATGCTCAGGGGTTTCTCCTGGCTCTGCACTCAAGAATTACTCCTGGCAGTGCTCGGGGGACCATATGGGATGCCGGGGATCAAACCCGGGCTGGCATGGGCCGGCGCGTGCAAGGCAAACTCCCTTCCCGCTGGGCTATTGCTCCAGCCCCTAGATTTTGGTAGAGTCTTGATACAATTTATTTTCACTTTTCTGGGTGGAGGATGGAGCTGGGTGGCTTGGGAGAAGGGGGCTGTTGTGACCTAGGTGGCCAGCAAGCCCTGGATCACTGGGAGAGGAGCAGATATATTGGATAAAGGGGCTTCAGGAGGACTTTCAGGTCTGCGGGATGTGTGTCTGGGTGAACAGTGGGGCAACTTGGTAAATGGCAGCAGTGGAAGAGGACCATGGATGGGCTGAGGCCAGAATCAACAGCTCAGGTGAGAGACTGGAGCGACTGGACGTGGGGAAGCATTTACCTTGCATGAGCAGACCCAGGTTCGCTCTCTGGCATTGCATAGGGTCCCCAAATACCACAAGGAGTGACCACTGAGCACAGAGTCAGGAGTGGGCCTTTAGCACAACTGGCTGTGGCCCAAAAAACAAAAAAGAAAGACCCCACCTGAGGCCACATTGGACCAAGCGTCGCTCATGGAGCAGAGGAAATAATACAGGAGCATATAATGGTGTTGAAGGCAAAGGAGATATATGTATATATATATATATATATATATTTACATATACATTTATATATACATATACTTTTTTTCACTCAGGAATTAGTTCTGGTGGTGCTCAAGAGACATATAGGATGCCAGGGGATCAAACCCAGGTCATCCATATGCAAGGCAAATGCCCTCCCCACGGTACTATTGCTCGGTCTCAAAGCACAGGATCTTGGTCGGACTATTCTACAATGGATGGGGAACACAGTAAAAGGCTCAGGAGAGCCCAAAGAGGGGGTACAAGGTGATGCCAAGAGGGGAGAGCATGATAGAAAATATTAGAATGTCTTCAACAGAAAAGAGACACTTATGAAGAAAGATGGGGAGTCTCCTGGCTGAACACATGGTTTTTTTTTTTTTTTTTTTTTTGGGTCACACCCGCGATGCTCAGGGGTTTCTCCTGGCTCTGCACTCAGGAATTACTCCTGGCGGTGCTCGGGGACCATATGGGATGCCGGGATTGAACCCGGGCCAGCATGGGCCGGCCGCGCAAGGCAAACGCCTCTACCCGCTGGGCTATCGCTCCAGCCCCTGAACACATCTTTTTTTTTTTTTTTTTTTTTTGGTTTTTGGGTCACACCCGGCGATGCTCAGGGGTTAATCCTGGCTCTGCACTCAGGAATTACTCCTGGCGGTGCTCAGGGGACCATATGGGATGCCGGGGATCGAACCGGGCCGGCATGGGCCCGCTGCGTGCAAGGCAAACGCCCTACCCGCTGGGCTATCGCTCCGGCCCCTGAACACATCTTAAGAGGCCAAGTGAGAGGCAGGTGGGAAAGGGCCCACTGGGTCACCCCTAGAGGCTTAAAGCTTTGACCAGAGCAGTGTGTGGGAGGCAGAGGCGGAAGGAGCCAGAGAGCAGTGGCCGAGGACAGAACGGCTAGTCGAGAGAAGGAAAGGCAGGGAAAAGAGGCTCTCCGCCATCATGGCTCTACAGTGCAGAAGCTGGAAGTAAACAAATGCCTTAGGGGCTTGTCCTTTCGCTTTTTGTTTGGGGGCCATACCTGCGGGCTCAGGACTTACTCCTGGTTGGCTTGGGAGCCATATGTGGTGCTGGAGACGGAACCCAGACTGACCACATGCAAAGGCAAGCAAATACCCTACCGCTGTTCCATCACTCCAGCTCTTATCCCCCCTTTTTTTTTTTCTGTGGGAGGTGGGAGCCACATCCAGTGTTCAGGGATCATTCCTGGTGCTGCCCTGGGGTCTGTATGCAGCGGCAGGATCAAAGCAGGGTCAGCAGCATGAAAGGCAAGTGCCTTAATCCCTGTACTAGAAAGGAAAAAAAAAGGCTCCAGCAGAGAAGGGAGAATTGAAATTTATTGAAGGCTTACTTAGTGTGTTCAGAGCTTTACAAACAGGTGTCCTCACAATGTTTTACTGGATCAGGCAATTGAGGTTAAATAACTTGCTTGAGTCATGCAGCTAGAGGTGGCAGAGCTGAGGGGCCACCCAGCCTTTCAAGGCTTCCAGCCTCACAGCCCACCCCACAGGCACTGCCCTCTGGGCCGCACCACCAGGTCAGGAATCAGAGTGACCCTCTCGTGCTGGGGGGAGCCAGGCCTTATCCCCCTTCCTCCTCTGATGTGGTAAGCAAGGGGTTCTCTTCGTGGCTTGAATACCCATGCAGCCCAGCACAACAGCAGTGCCTCCAGCCTGGAGGGGCAGAGCCAAGCAGCAGGAACCCCCTGAGGTAAGAGGGGCTGGAACGGTTCTGGGGGGGTATTCAGCAGGTTTCTCTTCTGTGTTGGCCAATGCAAAGGGGCGCTGGGGCTGCTGGTCCCAACCAGCCGGTGCCTGTGGCCCAGCACTCATCTGGACCTGCTCGCCCCATGGAGCAGTCAGAGTCTGGTCTCCCGACTGCCCCCGTTAAGGCTGAGGCTGTGCGGCGGGGCCCCACGCTCCAGCCTGCGGCCAGACAGGAGGCGCCGCAGGGAGGAGCCAGAGCTCAGATCCCCACAGCTTCGAAGGTGGAGGCTCTCTCGGCCTGGCCGGCCCCATGGGCTCCGGGCACCTGAGAGTGCAGGCGGAAGCGTCAGTGCGGAGGGGCCGAAGCCGAGACCTGCCCACCAGCTCCCCTGCGCTCCTCCTGCTCCTACCTGCTTGTGCCGGTGAGTCGGACTCCCGCTGGGTTCTGGGGTCCTCCTGGACATCTGAAGAAAACGACTGACCAAGCCCCCGGCCTGGCCAGTTGCCCTTCAGGTCCCCAGGGAGTGGGCTGGGGCAGGGCCTGAGGGCAGTGGAGCCTTCTGGAAGGTGGGCAGGGGCGCCGTTCTCGGCCGAGCGGGCACGCAGCAACTTGGGGGAAGGGCAGCGGGCTAGACGGAAGAGGCATGCTTCAGAGCACAGCCCTGCAGGGGGACAGTGGGGGTGGGCATGGCAAGGGCAGGGGGCGCAACAGCCCTGACCCCTTCACTCCCTCGCAGCACCGTGGGCAGATGCTGACCTGTATCTGCAGAGGACAGGGAAGGAGCTTCTTCCTCAAGCACTTTGGTATAAAGGTCCCTGAAGTCAGCTGCGGGGCGGCAGAGGAGGCCGGGCATGGAGCCGTCAGTGAGGCCACGAGGACTTACACGCTGGGGCACCCCACAGCTCCCCCCACAGAAGGGATGTCTCTGTCCGCAAAGACCAAAAGCTAGGTGGCATCACCCACCCACACAGGGACTAAAGCAGCCTGGCAGAGGCAAGTCCCCTCAGCTCGGGAGAGGAAGGGAGCTGGGCATTTTCTGGGCCAGCCAGTCTCCCGCTGGTACTGGGCACTGGTGGCCGTGGTGTACTTGAATCCCATGTTTCAGGGGATTCACATGGTGTGTGGATAAGATTACTGGCTCTTGCTGCAAGCTATGGAACAGGACTCTCAAAAAGGCAAACACTGGAGCTGGGGAGAGAGCTCAAAGGGCTGGAGCCCCCGTCTGGCGGCGCAGGGCACGGGTTCGATTCCTAGGACCACATGAGCTCCACATAGGCCTGGTCAGCCCAGCACAGAGATTTTTTCTTTTGAGTCACATCCAGCAATGCTCAGGGCTAATCCTGGCTCTGCACTCAGAAATTATTGAGGGGACCATATGGGATGCCACGGATAGGATGGAGACCGGACCCGGGCTGGCCACGTGAAAAGCAAATACCTGCTGTACTATTGCTCTGCCCCGCCTCCCTCCCAAGGTTTGTTATTTGGGCCACATCTGGTGGTGTGACGCGAGTTCCTCCTAGCTCTGCACTCAGAGATCACTCCTGGCCGGCTTGGGGAACCCAGCCCCGTGGCCCATGATCAAGGCAAGTGAACCTGCTGTCCTCTAGCTGCAGCTCCCTCTCAGCCCCCTCTAGGACTCTCCATAAGCTTACTATGCCATGGACCCACGTCTAGGCAGTTGAGTACTAGCACACAGCCCCGCTTTCCTCCCCAGGACCCCGACAGTCCCCATCCCTGGGATAAGTATTGCTGCCCCTTGGGATCTGGGCAAGTGGGGCTCACCGTGGTCACTGGAGGTGGTGATGCCCGGATCGCTGTGTGACCGGGGCAGCAGCAGCGGAGACGGGGAGCTGGAGGATGCGGAGGCCGGAGCCCCGGTGGGGTGAGGGAACCTGAGCTGTCGCTGAAGCGGCGTGGGGGACCCCGCGGGAGGGGAGGGGCGGCAGCTGGGCGGTTGCCTCCCCGAGGTGCCCTCCGCCTCAGCTCGGGAAGCAGGGCCCACCCAGGGCGGCCAGCCTTCCAGGCGGTGGCAGCTGCGGGCGGGCCGTGGGGGCCCCCTAAGGGCGGGGGCGCCTCGGGGCGGAGCAGGAGTAGGAGCGGGCGGCACGCTGGGGCCGCCGGGGCACGGGGCTGTCCTCGAAGGGGGCCTCGCAAGCCGCAGTCCAGGCTGAGGCAGTAGCCGGCACGGCTGCGCTGAATGGAGCGGAAGAGCACGCAGTCGACGGAGCGCACAGAGCCCTGTAGCTCCAGCAGGCAAGAGTCCTCCGACGGGCTCGAGCCTCCTGGGAGGTCACCGATGGCGGACAGTACCAGAGACCCGCTGTCCATGGACACTGTGGGCAGCAGGAGGCGCTGGGGAGCAATGGTCCGGCCCAGGCTGACGCTCCACAGGGAGCCCTAACCTGGTCCGGGCACTTGCCCCCACTCTTTTTTTTTTTTGCTTTATGGGTCACACCCGCGATGCTCAGGGGTTACTCCTGGCTCTGCACTCAGGAATTACTCCTGGCGGTGCTCGGGGACCATATGGGATGCCGGGGATCGAACCTGGGTCGGTCACAGGCAAGGCAAACACCCTCCCGGCTGGACTATTGCTCTGGCCCCAACTTGCCCCCCACTCTTGTCCCCCTGGAGGATTCAGCTAAGTCCATGCTTCCAGAAGGCATATCCACCCCTCCTGGTCTCTAAACCGCCACCTCAGTCTCTTTCACCCATCCAGCCCAGCTCTCTACTCCTAGGGGTGACAGCCCCCAGCCCTTCCGCTCACCATCTACAATGGAGGTAACACGCTCACAGATGCAGGAACCATCGTGAAGCTGAGGGTCAAACAGGGTGGCCTGCAAAAGGTGTATGTGGAGGTCAAGGGCTGGCCTGAGCTGCCCCACCCACTTCCATGGGCTCTGCAGAGCTCTAGCTTTGCCCCTGGGTATCGGGTCACTTCCTCAGTTTCCCCATCAGCAATCCCAGTTCCCACTCCACCTCCAACAGGCTCTAGGGAAAGACCAGAGCAGACGGCAGACTAGCTGGCACTAGAACAAGAACTCTGATCAGCCTCTGCCTGGCGAGTGCCGCTCTGCTCCGCCCCACCCCTCGCGGCTCCCTGCAGCCAGGGCCACTGGCCTACCTGGCTGTCTCCTCGGAGCCCCATGACAGCCTCATAGGAAGGAGGGCAATCAGTCGGGTACAAGGGCACTGGGCTGTCCATGGATCCATTGTAGGTGATGCTGTGGGCGTGAGGGAGAGGAGCAAAGCCTGGAAAACAGCGAACTCCTCCAGCGCAGAGATGCCCCCCCCCCACCGAACACCATGCAGGTCCCAGGTCAGTCCGCTTCCTCAGCCAGACTCACCTCTGGGCATCCGTCTCTGAACTGCAGGTGTACTCAGGGGGGGTAGTAGGGCGGCGGCGGCACTGGCGGGACAAACTCCTCCAAGTCCAGCATGGTGTGTAGGAGAGGGGCTGGGGGCGGCGGGGCGCAGCCCAGAGGCCCCAGGGGGCCTGAGACCGAACGCTCCGGGGTGAGCTGCTGGAAAGAAAGGGGGTCAGCGGGCTTGCCCCCAGCTAAGAAGCTTTGTTCCAGCTGTCCCCACAGAACCAGTGTCTCCTGTAAGCCTGCCCCAAGCCAGGAGGTCTGCCTGGAGAGAAATCCGTCATTCTCTGCCCAGATCCTCACTTGCTCTCTGACATCAACCCTTACCCACATCCAACCTAGAAGCCTCCTGTTTTGTGTTCGATGTATGCTTTGTTTCGGGGGCCACACCTGGCTATGCTAAATGCTTACTCTTGGCTCTGCACTCAGGAATCACTCCTGGGGAGTACAAAGGAATATATGGGATGCTGCGATGGAACCTGAGTCGGACATAAGCAAAGCAAAGGCCCCTCCTGTTATCCTGCTATTCCATCACTCTGGCCTCTATGTTTTTTGTCTTTTATTTTTTTGGGAGGGAGAAGGGAAGTCCAGATTCAGCTGTGCTTGGGGCTTATGGCAGTGCTCAGGGAGATGGAACCTGAGTTGGCCACAAGCAAACATCTTCCCTGCTGTTCTTTCTCTCTGGCCCCTAGAACCTTCTTGAATTCTTGACTCTGACCAACTTCTAGCCCAATTCTAATGCCCTCGCTCCCAACCCCAAACTGGCTTCCTTTTTTTTTTTTCTTTTGGGTCACTCCTGGCAATGCTCAGGGGTTTCTCCTGGCTCTGCACTCAGGAATTACTCCTGGCGGTGCTCGGGGGACCATATGGGATGCCAGGGATCGAACCCGGGCCAGCATGGGCCGGCTGGCGCAAGGCAAACGCCCTACCCGCTGGGCTATTGCTCCGGCCCCAAACTGGCTTCCTTTGGGCTTCCCTTTGCGCCCTGTTTCTCCTCCTTGGGTTCCAACATCTCCTAAGACCAAACATGCTCAATAGATGACCAACATGTCCCTGGGCCAGCGCCCTCCGGCGTGTACTATCACCTCAGGGCCAGGCCAGCACACACACCTGTGAGGCCCTGACCCCAGGGGCCCTACTTGCTGCTCACCGTGTGCACAAGGTCCAGAGAGAAGATCTGGATGCAGCAGATGATGGCTGAGAGGGTGCAGATGATGGCGGCACAGACGGTGAGCCCACAAACGCTGAAGAGGAGGTTCTGCAAAGGGCGGGCAGAAGGGGGCTGCGACTGGGGGACAAATCTCATCCTGGGCCTGTGAGGATCCCAGAAGGGAGGCGAAGAAGGAGTGGCGTGAAGGGGTGCTCTGGCCACGGGCTTTCTGCTCACCTTGAGCGCCCAGCGGGCATCATCACAGGTGGAGTTGGGGGGCAACTTTGAGTTCCTGTCCCGACTCTGGGCAGGGTCGATAGAGGGGGATGGGGGGGGGGGCAGCACACACAGACTTTGCCTTCCTGGGTACGGAGTGGAGAGACAGAGTCAGGCCGAGCCCAGGGCTCTCTGCCCGCCACCGCCCCAGCTCTTTCTGGCTCTCACCACGGAGCATTCTCGGAAGTCGCGGGCCAGCTGAGCGCTCTTACAGGAGAGGACAGAGCCCGCCATGCTGAGCATGACACAGAGCACCGACAGCAAGGAGAAGAAGGAGATCTGGGGGGCAGGGAACAGGGTGAAGAACAGGTCCCAAGGGGGGCCCCTGGCACTGACGGAGCCCCGGCCACATCCTCAGATATTGGTGTCTGGCTGGCAGGTACTGCGTGCGCAGCTGAGTCCCTTCTTGGGGCGCAAGCGGCACCCCCCAAGGGCTGGGCAGCTGCCTACCAGTGCACCAGAACTTGGCACCTACCACAAGAGTGAATGGCCGCTTCCAGGACACGATGCCAACCACCCCGGAGAACGCCAGCTGGGGACAGAGTGGTACAGGTTCAGCCTGGCAGGGGAGGTGCCTGGTGAGCCGCTAGGGGCAGGGTGCACATAGCCCAGAGTAGGGAAGAGGCCAGGCTGCCCTTGCAGCTGGCAGGGAGGGTGGGGCTGGGTCGCCTCCCCCACCCCTTCTCTACACCCCACTCACCGAGAATCCAGCCCAAGACGGGCAGGACCTCTTGATGCTCTCGGTGGTGGTGACGCTGGAGGCCACCATGCTGAAGGTGACCACCAGGATGCCCAGGAGCACCTGGGCCAGCCCCAGGGTGAGCAGCGCCTGCAGCCAGGGTCGGTGGAGGCGGAGGTGGGTCAGGCCCCGGGTGCTGGGCCGGCTGGTCAGTGAGCGGCTGGAGTCACTAGGAGAGGGCATCATGCCTGCCGCCCGGGCGCCGGCCCCCTCTGGCGCTGGGGAGCATCTCAGAGGCGCCCAGGGCCCCGTCCTTCCTCCTCTCCAGCCCCCGCGCTCTAGAGCCCACCCCGGGCTGGGTCCCTTGGGGCATGGCCCAGGGACGCCAGCTGCGGGGGGGCCCAGGGAGGGGCGTCACGGAGGGGCCGCGGAGTGCGCCCTCCGCACAAGAGGGGCACCGTGCCCGCGGCGGAGATGAGGACGCGAGGGCACAGGCTCATCGCATCTCCCGAGGAAAAGGGGCGCCGAGAAGGGCCAGGCCAGGAGTGAGAGCGCGGCGGTCGAGGGGAAGGGCGGGGTAAAGCGAGAAGGATGCAAAGAAATCTCGGGCGGGCGCCGCGGGCTCCGAGGCCGCCTGGTGGGGAGAGGCCCGGCGCCGCCGTCTGCCGGGTCGCTGCCCGCGCCCCCTCCCCCCACCCGCTCGCCGGCCCGGCTCGGGCTGCAGCAGGTCCGGCCGGGGGCGGGGGGCTGGGGCCGGGCTGGGGCGGAGCAGGGGCGTGGCGGAGGCCGGCGCGGTGCACCCCGGGAGCTGTAGTCCCAGCCCGAGGCTCTGGGCGCGGCCACCCGCCCGGATGCGGGTCGTAGCCTCGGCCCGGCCCAGCTTCTCCAGGGACCCGGCCCGACCTGCTAACAGCATGACCGCGCCCGCTGGGCCGCACCCAGCCTGGCAGCGTCACTAATGGAGCTGGGGAGGCCTCGGCTTGTCTCCCCGGCCCCGCCCGTCCCACCTTCCCAGTTCTTCAGTCCCTCCCCGTCCCCATTATCTCCTACCAGGCCTGGTTCCCAATTAAAATTCCAGAAAAGAAACCCCAGTTCCACTTTTTTTTTATTTAAATAACCGAAGCAACAGCCTTGGCACAGCGGAGGGAGACGGGGTGTGTAAGAGGTGGCAGCGGTGCGGCTAACTGGGGGAGGCTGGGTCCCGCTGGGCCCCCACCCCGCCTAACTGGGAGGAGGCTGGGTCCCGCGGGGCCCCCCACCCCGCCTAACTGGGGAGGCTGGGTCCCGCTGGGCCCCCCCACCCCGCCTAACTGGGAGGAGGCTGGGTCCGCGCGGACCCCACCCCGCCTAACTGGGGGAGGCTGGGTCCCGCTGGGCCCCCCCCCCCCCCGCCTAACTGGGGAGGCTGGGTCCCCCGCCTAACTGGGGGAGGCTGGGTCCCACTGGGCCCCCACCCCCGCCTAACTGGGAGGGGCTGGGTCCCGCTGGGCCCCACCCCCCGCCACAGTCAGGTGCAGCAGTCATGGCCGTGGATTGGGGGCGCTACACAGGAGACATCAAGTAGTGACGTGTCTCGGCTTCCCGGAGACCTCCAGGACAGGGGCCTCATGGGCACCCTCAGGCGGCAGGGCAGGCACCCCCGCGGGGTCAGGGGCCGGAAGGCATTTTCTGCAGCCCCAGCGGCTGCGTTGGCCGCAGCGGTTCGCACAGCCGGGTTGGAGAAGACACCGCCGCGAACTCCTGCTGGGCCTTCTGAAAGCTGGCACCGTGCGGCGGTACAAGGAATGGATCTGCAAGAGAGCCCACAGCACTGCCCCATGCCGCCCTCAGTGGCGGTCACTCGCCTCCACCCCCCACCTCCCTTACCATTCTCCCGCCCACCACACCCCATTCCCACCAACATCCCACAAGCCCCTTCTCACTCCCACCCCCACCACACAAATACTTTTCCATCTCCCTCCGGCTCCTACCAGGCCATTAAACCCAACTATAAGCATGGCCCTCCCCATTTCCTTCTAGAAGTTCCTCCCAGACCCGAGGGACCCATGATCTCACGCTCCCCTCGGCCCCTCACCCGCTTTAGCATGACAATTCCGAGCACAGCGATGCCGGTGAAGAACAGGGCCACCAGCAGCATAAGCACAGCCACCGCCGTGTTCACCTTTAGCACCACCAGAGCAGAGATCCAGCCGCTGAAGGGACGGAAGCCCATGGCAGTGAACAGGGGTCCACTCGCGACCCGGACGCTGCACCCCTTCTGCACTGGTGATGTCGCGAATCCACCCTGTTCTCAATGGTCCCTTCTCCCATCTGGCCATAATCCTGCAGACGTGACACCCACACCCCTCGGAGTCTGCGGCCAGCTCTCCAGACTTCCTCAACAAGGGAAGCTGCCTCCAGGAAGTCGCCTCAGATTGCCCCAGGCAGCCTTCTTCCCACCATCAATCCTCGGTTGCCCAGAGTTGTCTTGGCTCCACCTGACTCTTGTTAAACGAGGATGAAGGCCACACTTCCTTCTCTGGCAGTTCTGAGCCCAGCATTCAGAGCCCCGTGCCCAGGGGGTACCCTGGTGGAGGGGCGCGAGGCAAAGGAGTAGAAAGCAGCCTCACACACCTGAACCCCCAGCCGGGAATGCCGATGGCCTGGAGGACATAGAGCACATTCTGGGCGAAGAAAATGAAGAAGAAAACGAAGAAGTTGAACGAACTGTCACTCCTGTGAGGAGAAAAAGATTTGGGGTGGGGGGACAGGAGAAATCATCAGAGCGGAGGGCTCCCCTCACCCCCCGTGAGCCAACCCGGCTTCCCCGTCACAACTCCCCACTCACCGGAAAGCCTTATACATGGGGCGGTACCAGCAAACGAAGGAACAGGGAGTGAAAAGGAGGATCCAGAGGATAGAAAGTCCAAAGCCTGCGCCATTGTTGGTCTCCACACAGAAGCTGGCCAGGCAAGCCAGGAAGTTCAGGAGAAGTGCCAGCGTGCTGCCTGAGAGAGGAGAATGGCGTGTACTGCCCACAAAGGTCCCCCGGCCTCCCCAATGAAGAGAAAGGAAGGCGGCTTCTCAACAAGCCAATGTCAACCACTCACAAGCTCCTATGCTTTACATATGAGATATGTAAAGGCTGCAGGAGACACTCAGAGCAGGGAGACGAGGCAAGAGGGCAGAAGGCAAGCATACGTTTGCCTCTGAGGGTGAGGGCCGACCCAGTGGTGCTATGGCACGACGTGGTTTCAGGAATCAGATGCAGGCATGAAACAAAGCATGTGCACCAGAGACTGGTCAGATAGTACAGCCGGGTCGGCCACTTTCCTTAAACAGCTGTTTGATCCCTGACCGTCTATTGGTCCCTGGGACTCTGCCAGGAGTGAGACATGAGCACAGAGCTAGGAGTAAGCCCTGAGCACTGAAGGGTGCGGTCCAACAAACACACACACACAAACAAAACCAAACCAAATAAAAACAAAGCACATACACCAGGGGGCCGGAGCAACAGCCCAGCGGGTAGGGCGTTTGCCTTGCACGCGGCCGGCCTATGCAGGCCGGGTTCAATCCCCAGCATCCCATATGGTCCCCCGAGCACCGCCAGGAGTAATTCCTGAGTGCAGAGCCAGGAGAAACCCCTGAGCATTGCTGGGTGTGACCAAAAAAAAAAAAAAAAAAAAAAACCCAAAGCACATACACCAGCCTCAGAACTGCCTCTCTGGGAGGAAGGACATAACCTTTGCTAGAAAAAAGAGTCCTTTTTTTTCTTTTTCTTTTTTGCTTTTGGGTCACACTCAACGGTGCTCAGGGCTTATTCCTGGCTCTGCACTCAGGAATTACTCCTGGTGGTGCTCGGGACCATACGGGATGCCGGAGATCAAACCCAGTTGGCTGCTTGCAAAGCAAACGCCCCACTGACAGAAGATTCTATACACTAACAGAGAAGTGGCACAGGAAGATTCCTGAGGAAAATTCATCCCAAACAGGCTGCTAGTGGGGGTGCAATGTCTAATTTAAAGCTGAAAGGCTGGGCCGGAGTGATAGCCCAGCGGGTAGGGCATCTGCCTTGCACGCGGCCGGCCTGTGCCGGCCTGGGTTCAATCCCCGCATCCCATATGGTCCCCAAGCACCGCCAGCAGTAATTCCTGAGTGCAGAGCCAGGAGTAGCCCCTGGGCATTGCCAGGTGTGACCCCCAAAAAAAAAAAAGCAAAATAAATAAATAAATTAGCAAATAAATAAATAAATAAGTAAATAGATAAATAAATAAATAAAGCTAGAAGGCTGAGAGGGCTTGGGTAGAGAGATCGTCCAGGGTGAAGGCAACTGCCTCGAAAGCAGCCAACCCTGGTGTTCCATCCCCAGCACCACAAAGACTCAAGCGAACCCCCACGCAATGCCTGGTGTGGTCTCAAAATCCTTCCCCCCCCCACTCTGCCCCGCCCAATTTAAGGTGAGTGAGCTTTAGGACAGGACAGTATACAAATTACCACTCAAACTCTTCTTCCCAAACAAGTCTCTCGCTACTCACACATCCAGAGGTAGTACATGGTGGTTACTGTCTTCTGAAATTCTTGAGGGATCTCCATGGAGATGTCCTGGAAAAAGCAAGGCTGAACTGGGCAAAAGAGGGTAGTGGGGGCCAATTCTTCTGTCGAGCTATAAGGCACAAGCAAGAGAGAGCAGGGGGAAGACAAAGGTGAGGGGAGGTACCCGCAAAGGGCTCACTCCCCACTTGCATCCTTCCCTCTCGTCCATCTCCTGTTCACGGCTCAAAGCACCAAGGAAGAACTTGGAACGTCAGCAGTGAAGGTTTGGGGCTGTTGACAAATTCTCTGCACTACACCAAACACTGCACGGACAATCAAATCTAACTCTCTCAACCACCCTGTCAAATACCAATGCTATTCCTGGGGTCAAAGAGATACTGCAGCAGGTAAAGCGTTTGCTCTGCAGAGGGGTTCAATCCCCGGCATCCCACCAGCCCCCTGAACACCGCCAGGAGGACCCTCAGGACTGCCAGGTGTGACCAAAACACACAAAAACCAACCAACGAGCTTTTGAGAAAGACTCAGACTCTCTTGGTAGGAAGTTAGGAAGTGACAGTCAGGGCTCAAAGTTGCCCCGAGCAGACTCCATTCCTTTCCAACTTTCTGGAAGCGCCTGTGTCCCCATCTACTCAGGAGCACTCACTGGCGGTGCCCCCAGGGCAGCGTGCTGCAGCTCCCGCTCCCTGCGGTCCAGCTCCTCCGCCTTGCGGTTCAGCTCCTCCTGTTTCTTGAGCAGTTCGGCGGTGGCGCTGCGGCTGACGCCTGAGTGTAAACCGGAGAGCTGAGTCCTGGGGCGCACCTGCAACGGCCCATCCACAGCCTCCAGCCGCCCGCCCCTGTTACCTGGCTGCTATAGGAGCCATAATTCTTGGGTTCCGTGGGGCTGAGCTTCCTGGAAGACTGCAAAGTGGGAGGCGGAGGGTGGAGGCAACGGGCCGGGGGCAGGAGACGCCATACGCTGGGTGCTGGCTGGTGGGTTTGAAAACGACCTTAAGACTCGTGGAGAGGGCCCGGAGCGATAGCCCAGTGGGTAGGGCGTTTGCCTTGCACGCCGGTCGGCCTGTGCCGGCCTGGTTCGATCCCCGCATCCCATATGGTCCCTGAGCACCGCCAGGAGTAATTCCTGAGTGCAGAGCCAGGAGAAACCCCTGAGCGTCGCCGGGTGTGACCCAAAAAGAAAAAATAAATAAATGAATAAATAAATAAAATAGACTCTTAAAAAAAAAAAGACTCGTGGAGAACACAGGAGACTGACTGGCCTTTAGACAGTGGGGA
The DNA here is from genome assembly GCA_021461705.1 of Cryptotis parvus. NCBI lineage: Eukaryota > Metazoa > Chordata > Mammalia > Eulipotyphla > Soricidae > Cryptotis > Cryptotis parvus. The sequence goes on along the minus strand of JAJIBD010014537.1, from coordinate 19,578 downwards.
CCGGGGCAGCCACCCTCCCCAGTGAGCGCGTGGAGGAAGCCAATGCCAGCGCATGCTCAGGCCTACGGCCCTCACCTTCCCGTATATCACATTCCTTAGCAGGAGCTCAGAGCACTGGTCCTAACTCCGTAAAACTCTCGGCCAGTTCCTATTTCGGGGACGGGGGAGACAAACGGAAACCTCCTTCCTTGCTTCCTGACAGCCAACTAAGCAGTCTGTTGTCTTCCCAACTGCATTCTACCTACACGCCCAGCCACCCCACCGCAGCCTTCCCGGCGGAAGCAGCCTTCAGTGGTGGGAGCACCCACGGGATCGCTGGGGGGCTCCAGAAGGAGCCAGGGGCCCCTCGTGCAGCAGGGACTATGCCTTCGCCCGGGCAGTGGGGTTCGCGGGCCCCTCCTCTTCCTCGTGCGCCCAGCAGCTCACCTCTCCCGTCTCGAAGGGGTTGTACACGTCAAGCGTGGCATACTGCGGACTGGGTCGGTGCTGGATCACGGCGGGGTCCTGCGGGTAGAGACCGCGAGCTCAGCGGACACCTGGTGCGTGCCCGGGGCGAGGGGGACTCTCGGAATCCCTTCTACTGCCTGTGGCTCCACGGAACGCACCTCGGGGCCACGCTTTCGTCCCCCTGCACGCCCCAGGTCCTTCACCTCACTGTCAATCCCAGCTGCATCCAGGGGCAGGGCCCGCCCCCCGAGTGTTCGCAGGTCTGGAGTCACGGTGGCCCCACGTGGACGCCCTTCTCTGGATCAAATGCCTCGCAAGGGAACACGAGCGCGCTCGACCTCCGGGGAATGTACCCAACCGCCCGGAGGAGCCTGCGCCAAGTCACCTGAAAGGGGTTGTCCAGCTCGCCGCTGTCGGCGAAGGGGTTTCCGCCGCCTCGGTTCTGAGCCATGGTTGCCACAGCGGCCTGGGCGCCCCCCGCCCTCGCCCTCCGCGCCCCCGCCGCGGCAGTGGCGGCAGCGGCTCTCCAAGATCCTTTCGCTTCCCTCGGTCCGCCCCGCTCCTCGGTGCACGGATTGGCCACAGCCACCGGAAGGGTCGCAAGGATTCCCCGCAGCAGCAGCGGGCTGCGCCTGCGTCGTGGCCAAAAGCGAAGGCGGAAGTGCCCCACGTGACGCCCGCCACCCACTCCGCGAAGCCCGGCCCGGCGCCCACGTGACTGCCCTCCCCCAACGAACTACATTTCCCGGCGAGCCACGCGCCAGAACGCCCGTCCGCCCGGGTCTCCCGAGAGGCACGACGGGAGTTTCGGGCCGTGGCGGGCGCAGTCAGGGGCGGCGTCCGCGCGGAGAGACAAGTTTTAAAGCCTGGGTTTTGGGCTCTCCCCCAGAGCCCACCCAGCTTGAGGGGCTCATAGCCAAAATTCCTTCCCGGACCTCGTTATTCCAGATCAGATCAGCCCTACCTGAGCCGCCGCTCAAGCTAACCTGTGAAAACGACCCCCACCGCTCCCTCCCAGAGCCCAAGGGGAAGGCGGGCCTGGCTCGTTAATACTGGAGGCCCCCGCAAATGCTCACCCCTTCCACCCCACATCCCAAACCTCAACTCCAGGGCTGGGGGTCAGATGAAGCACGTCATTTTATTTCACAAAGACTGTACAAAATTCCTTATAAAACATAAGAGATGCCACCGAATTACTTCCGTCTGCCCCCATCCGACTCAAGTGAGGGGCAGGCGAGGGTGGAATGAGGGGGGTGGAGAGCATTCTGTACAGGGCCGGGCCGGAAGCGGAGGTACCGGTCCCGTTGTATTTACACTACTGTACATATTCACAGCTAGAGAGGGAGCCAGGAGGAAGGAATGGGCTCTGGCTCCCATCTCGTGTATAAAAAAGCACCAGTGTCCTGGACTGGACCCCCTCTGCCGGAGGATAGGCAGGGAGGCCCAGGGCCCGATCGTCACCGACTGATATCTCGACTGGAGTCCCACAACTTGGCGTTAGGCGGATCGGCCCGAAGGCGGGCGAAGAAAAGGATGCTGAAGGGCTTCGCCCAAGGTTAGCCGCTCGGCAGGCTCATACTCTAGCATGCTTTCAATCAGATCGAAGAGCTCGTGGTGTTCCTCTGCCTCTGAGGTCAGATACCGCTGGTGGTGGAGGGCGGGAGAAAGGTGAGGCACAGCGCCTTGCAAACCCTGCCTTCAAGGCCCTAGCTTTCCATCTCGGAGCAGCAAGGCTCGGCTCGCAACCATGAGAGCTGCCCTACGCAAGCACACCGTGACAGGTCTGATATTACAGCTCAACCTACCTTCCCACTAGCACAATTACTCCTTCACACTCTTTCAAAGTTCTTTCTACTTGTATATCCTTGTCAACGTCATGAATCTTCTTTACTCCTCATTAAAATGTAAGCTCTTCAAAGGTAGTTTATTCTTTTCTGTCTGACCTAAAGAATCCAGGACATGGCTTTGATGTCTGGTTGACTCAACAAACACGTGGCTGTCTACCTTCCTTCCCTCCACAAAGCCACTCCCTTTTGGCTTCTCCTCATCTAGTGATCAAAGCATGTCTTCTTTTTGTCTTCCTCCCCGTTTTCACTATCCCTCTGCCTATGCAGTGTATTCCAGGGGGCAAGCACCGTGAGGAGGTGACCTCTGGGTGGTGGGCACTTTTACCCCCAGCCTGGCTCACCCGCAGTGGCTTGCAGTTTTCCGCACGTAGCGCCCGGCTGACGTGTTTTCATCCCAATCCAGGCGACCCCGATAAAAATATTTCTGTTTCCTAGAGTGGGAGGGGAGGATGAGGAATCAAGAGGTGCCTCTTGCCATGGGATAATTCCCTTATCCCTGAGCCCCCGCCCCAAATCTGGATTAGCTGGGGAGAGGGCCATAAAAAGAGATGTGACACTGACCAGTTCTATGGAAAGGAAAATGAAATGGGCTCCGTCCCTCCCACTCAGGTTCACCTTGTCTTTCGGATCATCCGTGAAGGGATAGGACCCAAGATCCTTTCCATCATGGCTAGATGCTCTCTGTTGTCGTGGGTCTGGGGGATGAAAGCAGAGCTGAGTGCAGGGCAGGAGAGGGATGCTAAGGACTAGGTGCGAGGCAGGGAAGCGACGAGAACGTGGGGGTCCTCAGCAGACCAGGGGAAGCATCGTGGAGAACAGGTGGTGGCACAGAGACACCCACCCCTACCTGGAAGAGGGTGAAGCCGACGTAGTACTCGAAGATGATGCAGCCTATACTCCACACGTCACAAGGCTGGGACCAGCCCAACTCTGGGGGACAGTGGGAGGGAAAAGGTGAGGTTCACTGCTCTAACTCACAGTCCCCCGCAGATAGGATGACCGCTATCTCTCCCCCTTACCGAGGATGACTTCCGGGGCTCGGTAATGGCGCCGTGGAGACAATGGTGCTGTGGTGCTCATGGTCGAAGGTGGCACTGCCGAAGTCCACCACCCGCACGGCCGTGCTCTTCACGCCGCGTTCGTCTCGCTTCTGGGAGGCAAGGGATGAGAGTGAACCAGTGCCAGGTGGCGGCGGGTCTCCCGCTGTTCTCACATGCACTCCGGGTCTCAAAAAGTTAGCTGCGGGGCGGGGCGATGCCCAGCGGGTAGGGCATCTGCCTTGCATGCGGCCGGCCTGTGCTGGCCGGGTTCGATCCCGGCATCCCCATATGGTCCCCGAGCACCGCCAGGAGTAATTCCTGAGTGTAGAGCCAGGAGAAACCCTTGAGCATTGCGGGTGTGACCCAAAAAGCAAAAAAAAAAAAAAAAAAAAAAAGTTAGCTGTGGCCTCTGCCTGCTCCCACCGGGCTTTTATTTATTTATTTATTTATTTTGCTTTTTTGGGTCACACCCGCAATGCTCAAGGGGTTTCTCCTGGCTCTTACACTCAGGAATCACTCCTGGCGGTGCTCGGGAACATATGGGATGCCGGGAGATCAAACCCAGGCTGGCGCAGTTCCGGCCGCGTGCAAGGCAAACGCCCCCCCCCGCTGGGCTATTGCCGGCCCCCCTATAACTAGTTTTGGAAGTGGGGCAGAACAACACTAAGGAAAGCTAACCCAGAGCACACAAGCCTTTATATGGTGGAAGACTAGCACAAGTGACTTTTGTACATTTTTTCTGCAAATGTGTAATGGTTTCAAAGAAACCCAGGCAAGAAGTTCCCTGGAGTGGGATCTCCCCTTTTCTCCCAGAAACAGACATTGAAGAAAGAGCAGTCAGTCCAAGCCATGAACTTTCAAAGCATTTTCACTTAGCTTTTTTTTTTTTTTGCTTTTTGGGCCATACCCGGCAATGCTCAGCTCAGGGGTTTCTCCTGGCTCTGCACTCAGGAATTACTCCTGGCGGTGCTCGGGAACCATATGGGATGCCGGGGATTGAACCTGGGCCGGCATGGGCCAGCCGCGTGCAAAAGGCAAATGCCCTACCCGCTGGGCTATTGCTCCGGCCCCTCACTTAGCACTTTGAGCTATTTCTTTTTTTTTTTTTTTTTTTTGCTTTTTTGGGTCACACCCGGCAGCGCTCAGGGGTTACTCCTGGCTCTGCACTCAGGAATTACTCCTGGCGGTGCTCGGGGACCATATGGGATGCCGGGGATCGAACCCAGGCCGGCTGGGCGGCCGCGCAAGGCAAACGCCCTACCGCTGGGCTATTGCTCTGGCCCTTTGAGCTATTTCTTATTTCATTTTGTTTTCTGATTTGTGGGCCACTCCCAGCAGTGCTCAGGGCACTCTAGGGGGTGTGGGGACCGAACCCAGGTCAGCCATGTGCAAGGCAATTACCTCAACCGTTCTACTATTACTCCAGCCTCTTCTCTAACAAACTTCGTCTTTTGCTAAAATTTTCCGGGCCAGAGAAATAGTCCAGCAGGTAAGGCACTTGCCCTGCACGCACGGGAGCCAGGTTTGATCGCTGGCTCCAAGAGTTACCAAGCCCCACCAGAAGTGAGCCCTGAGCCCTGGAGAGTGTGACCCAACAATAAAAACCCTCTCCCTCCTTTCTTTTTCTTTTTTTTTTTTTTTTCTTTTTGGGTCACACCCGGCGATGCTCAGGGGCTACTCCTGGCTCTGCACTCAGGAATGACTCCTGGCAGTGCTCGGGGACCATATGGGATGCCGGGGGATCGAACCCGGGCCGGCAAGGGCAGGCCGCCGTGCAAGGCAAACGCCCTACCCGCTGGGCTATTGCTCCGGCCCCTCCTTTCAAGCTGTTGTGGCACTCTAGCTTGACTCAGGTAGCGCCAGGCCAGGTGAAAAAAGCCAGAGTGAGAAGGAGCAAGGCCAAGTGGCCCAGCAGCTTGCTCCCACTGCCGAGGGCTGAAGAGCCCCTTCATCTCACCTTCTCTAGGTTGTAGGTAAGCTCATAGTCCGAATTCACAAAGAGAATGTTCTCAGGCTTGAGGTCCGTATGTGTCAGCTTGTTATCATGGAGGACTGCAGAGGAGAAGGCCAGGTCAGGCTGGGTGCAGGCTGCCACAGCTGACTGGCACCGAGCCCAGAGCTGGGGAAGCGGCAGGCCCAGGACTCGGCGCTTCCTCTCCACCTCCAATGAAACGCCTGGTCTAAGTCTCATGCTCACTTACTAAGACCTAGACGAGGTCCTCAAGTGGAGTGAGAGACGTCTTGGTGCGGGTTGTCTGGTTTCCTTTTTTTTTTTTTTTAATGCTTTTTTGGGTCACACCCGGCAATGCTCAGAGGTTTCTCCTGGCTCTGCACTCAGGAATCACTCCTGGCGGTGCTTGGGGGACCACATGGGATGCCGGGGATCGAACCCAGGCCGGCACGGGCCAGTCACGTGCAAGGTAAACGCCCTACCCACTGGGCTATCGCTCCGGCCGTTTTCCATGTTTGTACTGAGTCTGACCTGTGCATGAACCTGATGCTGCGTAACTCTGTGAAACCAGTTTGCTCTGCAGACTCCAGAGGAACCTGGGATTAGACTTGATTCCCTACCCAGACTTCAGCTGAATGACCTTGCCCCACTGGGACCTGTGCTGGGGATGGAGATCGCCTCCTCTCAGACAGGGCCTCCAGCATGAGGAGTCTTTTTTTTTTTTTTTAATGGTGTCGAGCCCTTAAGGGCTCAACCTTTTTTATTTTTTAAATTTATTTATTTTTGCTTTTTTGGGTCACACCCAGCGATGCTCAGGTGTTACTCCTAGCGGTGCTCAGGGGACCATATGGGATGCCGGGGATCGAACCCAGGTTGGCCGTGTGCAAGGCAAACGCCCTCCCGCTGTGCTATTACTCCAGCCCCATGAGGAGTCTTCGCCTCTCTGAGCTTGCTACCTGACACTTTCCCAAGGAAGGAAAATGAAGGGGGAAAGAGGTAACTTTTAACTTCAAAGACTTTTTCTTTTTTTTTTTTTTTTGCTTTTTTGGGTCACACCTGGCAATCAATGCTCAGGGGTTATTCCTGGCTCTGCACTCAGAATTACCCTGGTGGTGCTCAGGGGACCTTATGGGATGCCGGGATTGAATCCGGTTCGGCCATGTGCAAGACCATGTGCAAACACCCTACCCGCTGGACTATGGTTCCAGCCCTTCAAAGCCTTTCTTCCAGTGTCAGTGAGCTAGACTGAGCGAAGAGCAATGGGTGTGGAGACCCCACTAAAGCAGCACAGTTCTAAGAGGCGCTGTCAGTAAGCCAGGAGATACAGGACGCACAGAGCACCGAGATGCTGATGATTAGGGGCTCTGCCGTGCACACCGAGAAGAGGCCCCGAGGGGCGCCCAGCCCGCCGCGGCACTCACACTTGACGGCCTGGCACAGCTGGAAGGCCATGTGGCGCACTTGGTGGACGGGTAAGGCAGGTAGTTGTTGTCTTTGAGGAAATCGAAGGTGCTAAGGCCCAGAAGTTCAAAGGAGATACACATGTGGCCATGGTAGTCAAACCAGTCAAACATCTGGACACAGAGGCTGGGAAGAGAGATGGGGGAGGGGACGCGGCTGAGCTCCCATCTCTCCACCACCCCTCCGAGGGAGGCCGCAGCTCTGGAACTCAGGCATGCCAGCAAGCGTGGCCAGGACATTCCACTCAGGCAAGGAATGGCCATGTTGGCAGACCCAAGAAAAGAGCATGCGTGCAGGTAGGGGGAAAATACTACCACCTTCAAGTGTTTCCCTGCGTTTTAAATAGATCTAGCAAATACTGTCCTTGAAGAGCCGCAAGGAGTGCTGGGCTCCAGGATGGACTTGACGGTCAAACTGTCACTCTTGAGCCCCTGAAATTCACTCGGCCCCTCCTAGCCCTTACTCAGGTCTTCAAAAACGGTCTTCTTTTGTATTCGACTCATGGGGTGTGTGAATAGAAAACAGAAGACATAAACGTGGCCTCATCTGCAGAAATTTAGGTATGAAAAACTTCCTTTTTCGCTGCAGATGGCTCCCAGAGCTGGCACGTATACTCTGCGTGCTGGAGACTGAGGTTTAGTCCCTTGGCCTTCATCCTCAGAACACTCTCTGTGCACCCAAAGGTATAGCCCAAACCCCCAATCCCATGTTTTTTGGGTTTTGTTTTTTCTGGGGACATTCCATTTTGGAATTGCCCACATCCCAACTTGGAGTGTCTGATGTCTCTTTTCCTGGGGTTCTCCTCTTTCTTCAGAAGCCGTGTTCTCTCAGACAAGCTTTCCTTTCTCTCCCTTTTAATAGTCTTTGGGACCACGCCTGGTGGTGCTCAGGCCTTACTCCTGGCTCTATGCTCGGGTGACTACTAGTGAGCTCCAGGGACCTTATGGCGTGTTGGGATGTAACCCACATCAGTCACACACAAGGCAAGCGCCCTACCTGCTGGATTATCGCCCAGGCTACTTCATAAACAAATCCTCAACCCCCCAAATTTGGAACAAAAGGGCCACTTCAGGGTCATATCCCTACAGAGACTGTCCTGGCTGGGAACGGCCCTGTGCACGGGCGCCCTAGAGAGTACAGCAGGACGCCCCTTCCCAGCCCTCACGCTCTGCTACTCTAAGATGAGGAACCGCAGATGGATGGATGGGGTCTGGGGCTCCCCGCCTGCTGAGCCCAGGTCCCTGTGAAGGGCCGAGCCCCCACACCCGCCTGCCTCTGCCTGCTCACTTCTTGTTGTCGGGGTCCTTCTCGTTGATCTTCTCGAGCACGTTGATTTCAAGGCGGGCTGCTTCCCTTGTACTTCTCCACATTCTTAATGATCTTCAGAGCGACCCGAGCCCCACCCCTGTGGGTGGGCAGGAAAGGGTCTGGCTGGGAACTACAAGTCCCGTTTCTGGGGCTCAGCTGCAAGCACCCCAGACCCCCCTCACTGCCGCTGGGTGTGGAGTGGGGAAGGGCCAGACAGGTACCTGCGATGGTCGACACACTGCACCACGCCGCGAACGTGCCTTCTCCCAGGGTGCTGACGATCTCGTCTGAAACGAGACAGCAGGGTGGGGGAGAGGGAGGGAGAGAGCGAGGGGGATGAGCTGCGCCGGAAGGGGAAGGGCACCATAACCTGGGTGAGATGAAGGAAGGGGGGACAGATACGATGGTCACAGGGGGAAGAAAACCCCTGCACAAGTCCCCCACCTTTAACCCCAGGGCCATGAGAGCTGGGAGTGGACAGCAGAGGTCAGTTCTCAACAGCAACTCAAACCACCCAGATAAACGCCACCACTGAGACAAGGCACACGAGGCTGTGGCTCGGGGTGGCTCGGGCGTTAGCATGGCTATGGGACCGTTACAGGCTATGGGATCGTTACGATTCGGCTTGTACATCGCTCTTGTAGCCAGTCCCCGACGTGGTAGATGAGGTGGCCCTCAGCGCCGCCCTCTACACTCTTGGCTCTCCGGCTGCTGTGCTGCTGGCGGGGGCGGGGGGGGTCGGAGCAAGCCAGGTGTCGGAGCGGGGGCCGGGAGTCAGGGTGGGTGGTGGAGGGGTCACCGGTCACAGGCGCCCAGCCAGGGGGGACAGACGATGATGGGGGACAGTGGAAGGGAACACGTCAGATGCAGTAAGGCGGATCGGGTGAGAAGAGAGAGCGGCGCGCGAACCCCAAGTCCCAAACCCCACATGGGGACAGGAGAGGCCTGGGCAGAGCCGAGAGTGGTGTCGCTGCCAGTGTCACCCAAAGCCCCATGCTCTAGGCGACGCCCTTCCAAGCAGGAACATTTCCCCCTGTCCCCACCCCAGCCGCCTGCCAAGTGGGGGCCGTGGAGCCCAGGCTTGGGGCAGAAAAAGGCATTTCACAAACAAGGCGCCCGCCACGGGTGGAAGCCTCAGGGGCAGAGTGGCTACTCCCAACACGGTAGCCCGGCATGCCAGGGAGCGAGCTGGGGAGGGCGGGGTCACACTGCTCTGTGCCCGTCTGTCTCCAAAGCAGGTTCCGGGCCCCCCCACAGTCAGCGAAGCTTCCAAGTGAGTGCTGCAGCTTAGCGCCGCCTACGCTCATGCCACAAGACCCAGGCGAGAGCAAGGATTGGCACTTACCAGAGTCCCCAGGAGCCTGAAGCACAGGGGGAGGGAAGGGAAGGGCCTGGGCTGGCACTCACCGAAGAGGAACGGCTGAACGCGCGGCTGTGGCGCCGGGCGCCGGGCGGTGTGCTCCCTGCGGCTTGCTGCGCTGGCTGCGGTAGCTGCTGTCCTCTCGGTGGTACTCGTAGGAGTGCCGGTAGTCCGTATCGTAGTAGGCCTCGCCGCGCCCCGGCTGTAGTCGTTGCGCCTGTAGCTGCCACAGTATCGGCGGTCGTAGGCCCTCCTGTCCGAGGATCGGTCGTCATAGCTGCTCGCGGGACAATCGACACTCAGCAGGCGTACCCAGGTGGGACACACGCCGGCCACCCCGCAGTGACAAAGGCGGCTGCCAGGAAGCAGCTCGGGGTTACATGCCATCACGAAAGGAACCAAGTGCATAAGGAGAGAGTGAGGGTGTGGGGACAGCCACCTCCGGGGGAGCCACGGCTGCACAAAGAACCGGTTTCCTCTGTAACCTCTCCACTACAGCGCCGACCCGAGCACCCCTCGCTGGGCTCTCCTCTCTGGCTGGTGAGCCGCTGCCAACCGTCTGGCGGCAGCTGCCCTTGTCGCCACTCTCCCTCACTCTTCAGAGAAGCGGTGACCTGTTCTGGGAAGTTCTCACGCCAACCGAACAAGGCTGGATGTTCCCTCGGCCCCTCACCAGAAACTTCCTCCTGCGATCACTCCTAACCCCTGGGCACAAGCGCCTCACTGTCATTATCCAGCACCAGGTCCCCGCCCGCAGCCTGGTGGCTGTGTGCACACCTGCGGGAGCGGACATGGTAGCTGTCTTCCGCCGGCGCCGCCGGGTGCGGTCACTACTGCTCGACCACGAGCGGCTTCTTCGTCGCTTGTGTTTCCGGCTCCGATAGTGCTCATGGTAACTTACTCTGCTGCCTCGGTCTGAGGAATGGTACCGTCGGGGATGGGGCATCTAGGAGGAAGCAAAAGCAGACACCGCAGGGAGCGCCGGGGTTCTCAGCAGCCCAGAGATGCTGCAACTGCTTCTCGACTGTTCTCTACCTTTTCTAAGCACCTCCCACTTCCCCGGTCCTCCACTGTGCTTGACGCTGATACTCGTTAAACCACGAACACATCCCCTTACTCACTCTGGCCACAACTCTCCAGAGCACCGCCCCTACTAATTCAGTACCCTGATCTGTGCCTTTCCCCCCTCAAGTGTGACCCTTTGAAGAGCTTCAGGTCTAGGTCCTAGTTTGAGATGTGGTGTATGATGACCCAGCGTCCATCCCCTGGCCGAGAGCAAAGATAAATCTAGGCAGTGCTGAGATCCTTGCAGCTCAGGAGACTAAAGCATCGGTCTATATTAGCATGACAAGTGTCTGGCTGTCATTTAAAAGAATATCTTATCTCCCGAGCTAGACCACTTTGTGCCTAGAAGGTAGGAATCCAGTTTGCCAGGTTTCTACACGAGTAACACATACCAGTTTACCAGGTTCCTACATTCAGATTCCTACACAGGGGTGAGTCTTTTTTTTTTTTGCTTTTCTGGGTCACACCCGGCAATGCTCAGGGGCTTCTCCTGGCTCTGCACTCAGGAATCACTCCTGACGGTGCTTGGGAGACCATATGGGATGCCAGGATTTGAACCCGGGTCGGCATTGGCCGGCCGCGTGCAAGGCAAACGCCCTACCCGCTGGGCTATCGCTCCGGCCCCTGAGTCCTGTCCCTTGAGCTTTCTATCTCTGTTGTTGTTTTGGGGCCACCCCTGGTGGTGCTCCAAGGTCAATGCTGGCAGTGTTTGAGGTAGCATATGTGCCTCCTGCATGCAACAGAGCACCCCAGCCCCTCTGAGCTACTTCTCTGGCCCCTCCTCGAGTGCATCTCCCCACCCCACCCCAGGCAAAGGAGCACACCTGGCAGTGCTCAGGGGATCACGTGCCACTGGTTACTGACACAGGCTTCCTGCAGGCACGGCATGTGCTCAAGCCACTGAGCTATCACTGTTCCCTCACGGAGCTCCCTTAAAAATCACTCACACCTGGGCCTAAAACACCCCTCTAGAGTCTTCAATACGGAGGGCCCAAACTGTGGCCAGTTCCCCATCTGGCCCTTTCCGCCTGCTGTGAACAGAATAACTGGTTTTTAATTAACATCAGTTCGGCGTGGCTAAGAGCTGGCCACCGTCCATCTATTAGAATTGGAAAGGCATGGTGCACAAATCCTTTTCTTCCCTTCAAGGACGGAGAAATCATTGCCACAGCCCAAGAAGATGGGACCAAGAGAGAGGGAAGGAAACGAAGCTGGGCCAGGGACCTACATCTGGGGGTGGGGGTGAGATCAGGTGTGGAAAAGGCTTAGGACTCCAACATCTGGCTCCCATTATGAACGTCTCCCCAACCTTCCTATGCTGCGGGGGACGCCTACACCCGATTCATTCTTGGCCTAACAGGGCTGGGAGGAGACCTAGAAGATGCAGGCACCAGTTTCTCTCCCAGCAAATTCAATTTCTGCTCCGGGTAGTTCCACAAATGTGACTTACACATACTGCCACCGAAGTGTCTGGCCACCAGGTCCCCCTCCAAAACATCCCCAGCCTCTGTCCACCTTCCTCAACTTCTACATCTTTTCTCTCCCCTTTCTCAAAGCTCCGGGGCCCCTGGACTCAAACTCTTTTCCTACTCTCCCAGTTGCAGGGCGGTGTCCTCCGCCCCAGCCAGCTCGGTCCAACTTTGCTTTCCTGCGCTCCTCCCCGCGGGAACCACTATCTCCCCCTCACGCTGTCTCCTACTCCGGCCCCAGCCCAGGTGCACCTCGCCTCCCTGCCGCTCACCTCCGAGCTGTCGCCGGTCGCCCCCTGCGAGCCCAGCCCCCGGCCCCCAGTGCAAGCCCGTCCCCGCCCGCGCGGCGGTCGCCATCTTTCCGCGCGGCCCCGCGCGCTCACCGTTCTGGCGGCGAGGCCCGTGCGCTTGTCCCACAGGAAGTCCGTGATGGCGGCGGCACTGCGGCCGGAGTCCCGGCACCCCCGCGGCGACCAAGTGCGGCTCCACCCTCCCAACCCGAGACCCCCGGGACCTCCCGCCTTGTTCCCGGGCTCCGCTCGAGTCCCGCCCGCCCCGGCTCCGTGCCCGCCCCCCGCGATCCTCTGGCGCCGCTCGCACCGCCCCCGCCCGGGGCCCGATCCCAGCCCGGTCTCCGGCTCAGGCCTCTCCGATCCGCCGCCGCCACCGGGAGCGAGCACGCACGCACGCACGCACGCGCGTCCTGCGTCGCTTCCCGTCGGCCCTCGAGCTCCGCCCCCGCGAGCGCGCGCAGCCGGGCGCGTCCCCGCAGCTCGCGCGCAGTCAGGCGCGTCCCCGCAGCTCGCTCGCTCCCGCGGGCACGAGCCGAGGCGCCCGGGATGCAGCCCCGGGATGCGGTCCTTGGGCTGGGGCAGAGCCCGGCACCGGTGCCCGCTCGCTCCTGCGTCCTCGCCGCCGCGCTTTCTTTGCCACCTCGAAACCAAGAGAGAAAACGAGAGAGAAGAAAAGTGCCCGCCCTAGAGGCAGGCCGCGGGAGCAGTCGTACAGCGGGCACGGCGTTTGCCCTGCACGCGGCGGACTCGGGTTCTATTCTGCACCCGGGTTCGATCCCCGGCATGCCGTGTGGTCCCCCGAGCACCGCCAGGAGTGACCCCTGAGCATCGCCGGGTGTGACCCATAAAGAAAAGAAGAAGTCATAGAAGCAGACGGAGGGGGGGCGGTGGCGGGAGGGAAACTGGGGACACTTGTGGTGGGAAATGTTCACCGGAGAAGGGAGGGGCAATGGAATATTGACTGAAACCCGGTCACGAACAACTTTGAAACTCATGATTCTATAAATAAAATAAACCTTCAAACCTCATGAAGAGGTCCGGTGGTCACCCGGGAGATAACTCGGGGGTAAGGGGCGCATATGAAGGAACCCGAGGTCTGTCCCCTACACCAGATGGCTCCACCCCTCAGAACTGACCCCTAACCCTCCTAGCTCTAGCACCAGCGAGTAGCCCCGGGGACCCTCCAGCGCTGTCAGGGCCAGAACATTGGGAGCTTTGCTCTAAGGCCTGATGGGTGTCACTGGAACTGGATGAGGAGCCCCTCGGCACAAATTGGGAAGCCCCAGTTTTTATTGGGAAATAAAAGACAAAAATAAGTAAAAGTCAAAAAGTTGCAGGGCCAGAGGTAGTAGCACAGGTAAGGTGTTGGCCCTGCCCACGTCCCCAGCACCCAGCGCCTCAGTGATCCCCGAGCACACACCTGGAAGTAAGCCTTGGTCACCTCCTCTGCGGCCCGACAACCAAAATTGCTGGGGCCAGAAAAATAGCAGTACAAGGGTAAAGGTGATTGTCTTGCACGTGGCTGACCCTCTGCATGGTCCCCAGCACTGCCAGGAGTCATCTGTGATAACCCAAAAAGAATGCAAATACTCAATTTACAGTGTGTCCCACCTTTTGAGACTTTCTGGTAAGGTCTGATTTTCTTTTTCTTTTCTTTCTTTTTTATTTTTCTTTTGGGTCTCACCCAGTGATGCTCAGGGGTTAATTCCTAACTCTGCACTTAAGAATTACACCTGTCAGTGCATGAGGGACCATATGGGATGCCGGGTATTGAACATGGGCCAGCCGCGTTCAAGGAAAACACCCTACCCGCTGTGCTATCGCCTCCAGTCCCAGAGATCTGATTTTCAGCATAACTTGTAACCAGGCATTTCTCAAGGGAGGAGAGGCTTACCTGGCCGTACCCCAGGTCACTCCTGGCCTGCATTCCAGGACCACTCCTAGTAGTGCTCAGGACTATATGTGCTACCAGGGATTGAACCCAGTTCAGCCACATGCAAGGCAAGTGCCTTAGCTGCTGTCCTATCTCTTCAGCCCCATTTTTCTTTTTTTTCTTTCCTTTTTAGCTTTTGTTTTGTTTGTTTGTTTTTGCTTGGGTCCACCGTGCTCGGGGTTTGGCTTGCCTCAGGCTCTGCGGCGGGGTGGGTGGGGACCAGGCGCGGCGCCGTGCGACCCCCGCGGGCCCCCCCTCTTTAGCTTTTTGGATCACACCCAGTGATGCTCAGGGGTTACTCCTGACTTTTTTTTTTTTTTTTGCTTTTTGGGTCACACCCGGTGATGCTCAGGGGTTACTCCTGGCTCTGCACTCAGGAATCACTCCTGGCGGTGCTCGGGGACCATATGGGATGCCGGGATCGAGCCCTGGCCGGTATAGCGGTCGCGTGCAAGGCAAACGCCCTACCCGCTGGGCTATCGCTCCGGCCCCATACTCCTGACTGTTTGGTCAGGAATTATTCCTGGTGGAGCTCAGGGGACCATATGAGATGCCAGGGATCGAACCCGGGTCGGCCATGTGCAAGACAAACGCCCACCCCGCTGTGCTATCACTCTGGCCCCCAGATAGAAAGAATCTTAGAATAAAGGTTATGTAAATGTGAGGTCTGAGGTGCAACAGTGAAGGAAAAAAATTTGACAGAGGCACAGGGAAAGGAGAAAAGGGGAGAAATCACCTGAGAACTGTTTCATGCTAATGCATTATATATGAGACACATAACATTACCCAACAGCAACTAGGGATGTAGCTCAGAGCTCTGTGGCAAAGCCCATACTTACCTTGTATAAAACCCAGAGTTCAGTCCCTACCACAGAGAGAGAGAGGAATTGAGGAATAGAAAGGGAAATGAAACAGCATGAAGATAATTATATCAGGGAATATCAGTGGGCATCTGGGATGGAGTCGGATATTAGACAGAACAAGTTGGAAAAGGTTTAGGTAGGACTAGAGAGATAGTACAGCAGGTAAAGCATTTGCCTTGCATGTGGCTCACTTAGATTTGATCCCGGCACCGCATATGGTCCTTGGAGTCCCTCCAGGAGTGATCCCTGAGGCAGAGTCCGGAGTAAGCACAGCTGAGTATGGCTCACAACCAAAAAAAAATTAGGGCTGGAGCTACAGTAACTACAGTGGGGAGGGCGTTTGCCTTGCACTCGGCCTACCTGGATTTGATCCTCAGCATCCCATAAGGTCCCCCAAGCACCGCCAGGAGTAATTCCTGAGTGCAGAGGCAGGAGTAACCCCTGAGCATCGCCAGGTGTGACCCAAAAAGAAAAAAAAAAAGACAATTAGACAGATTTCTCTTGAAACAGAAGAGGAAGGCAATTGGGGGTCGAGAGGAGCAGAAGCGTGATGTCTACTTCCTCTTCGGTGAATACTTCTCAGATCTCCCTTTGCTTATTCATCAAGCCCAGCATTGTGCCAGGCTTGGGGCTTCTGTTCTTCCGACCTTCACAGTCTAACGGGAAAGAACGGCTGTGAGCAAGCAATGACAGACTTGTGACTGGGGCGGAGTGAACAGCAGTGCCCTAGTACTTTACTAGAGCAGGGAGAGTGAGTTAAAAGTGAAAATTTTTTTTTTTTTTTTTTGCTTTTTGGGTCACACCTGGCGGTGCTCAGGGGTTACTCCTGGCTCTGCACTCCAGGAATCACTCCTGGCGGTGCTCGGGGACCGCTTGGGATGCCGAGGATCGAACCCGGGCCGCACAGAACGGCTGCGTGCAAGGCAAACGCCCTACCGCTGGGCTATCGCTCCGGCCCCAAAAGTGAATTTTTAAACATTTCTAGAGGAGAGATCTGAAGCAAGTGAAAGATAAAAACAGAAGAACGCTGGGCAGAGAAATACTTGCAAAGTTTAGAGACTAAACCTAAAGAGGATACAGCGTGATTGGAAACTCCTTATCAGAAAGATTCTCAGGGGCCAGAGCAATAGCACAGCGGGTGGGGCATTTGCCTTGCACACGGCTGACCTGGGTTCGATCCCGGCATCCCATATGGTCCCTTGGAGATTCCTGAGTGCAGAGCCAGGAGCAACCCTGAGAATCGCAGGGTGTGACCCAAAAAGAAACAAATTTTTTTTTTTTGGGGGGGGGGGCCGGCGGGGGGGGGGGGCCGGGCCCCAGAAACAAAATTTTTTTTCTGATGAATGGTTGTTCAAACTAGATACAAATGTATCCTTTTTTTTTTTTTTTTTTTTGCTTCTTGGGTCACACCCGGCAATGCTCAGGGGTTACTCCTGGCTCTGCACTCAGGAACTACTCCTGGCGGTGCTCGGGAGACCATATGGGATGCCGGGATCGAACCCGGGCCGGCATGGGGGGGGCTCCCAAATGATACTCAGAAAGTCCTGGGACCTCACCACTAATCTTTTTTTTTTTTTTTTTTGCCGGGGTTCGGTCTGCCAGACTCGGGGCTCGGGGGCCTTGGGAGGGGGCGGGGGGCCACCACTAATCTTCATGAGGTCCTCCAGACTAGGCGTGCTCAAAGTATTGAACCCTGGCAGTACACACGCTAAACCTGAACTAACTACTATACTATACTGTATCCTGAACTCTTTTTTTTAATAGTATTTTTTTGGGGGGTCGTACCCGGCAATGCTCAGGGGTTTCTCCTGGCTCTGCACTCAGGAATCACCCCTGGCAGTGCTCAGGGGACCATATGGGATGCCTGGGATCGAACCCGGGCTGGCACAGGCCGACCATGTGCAAGGCAAACGCCCTACCCGCTGGGCTATCGCTCCGGCCCCAATAGTATCTTTTTTTTTTTTTTTTGGGTCACACCCGGCGACGCTCAGGGGCCACTCCTGGCTCTGCACTCAGGAATTACTCCTGGCTGTGCTTGGGGGGACCATACGGGATGCCGGGATCGAACTCAGGCCGGCACAGGCCAGCCATGTGCAAGGCAAACGCCCCTACCCGCTGGGCTATCGCTCCGGCCCCGAGTATCCTGAACTCTTAAATGTAAGTTCTGTGGGGCTGGAGAGATAGTACATTGGTAGAATGCTTGCTTACCTTGCATGCAACTGACCAGCATTCTATTCCCGCCCCCTCTTCCCCTTCACCACCCGCCATATGGCTCCTCAAGCATGCCTGGAGTGATTTCTGAGTGTCAAGCAGGAATGATCCCTGAGTACAGTTGGGTGTGGCCCAAAAACAAGTGAAAGAAAAAATAATTCTGGAGTCCAAACTGTAGCACAATGCATAGGGCATTTGCCTTGCATGTGGCCAAGCCAGTGTCAATTCCCTAGCATCCCATATGGTCCCCTGAGCCAGTCAGGAGTGATCACTGAGCACAGAGCCCAAAAACAAAAAATAAAAAAGAAAGAAGGAAACGAAAGAAAAAATAGTAAAGTATGTGTGCGTTTTCACGCACAAGCAGATGCTGCACACCTGGCAATGCTGAGGGGTTACTCCCCACTCTGTGTCACGGACCCCTTCTGGTATCGCTAGGGGGACTGTGCAGAGCCACAAATTGAACCCAGGGCTCCTACATGCAAAGCATGTTCCCGACCTATTGAATTATGTCTCTAGTCCTTAATTTTTTTTTTTGGTCACACCTGGGGATGCTCAGGGGTTATTTCTGGCTCTGCACTCAGGAATCACTCCTGGTGTGCTAGGGGGACCATACCAGATGCCAGAGATCAAGTCCAGACCAGACGCATGCAAGACAAACACACTTCCCTCTGTACTATCTTTCTGGCACCTCAAATGTAATTTTTCTTTCTATTTTCTATTATTTTCTGCCTCTCAAAGTGTTGCAGGTGTGGCTGCAGTTCCCAGCTGCATCAGCAGGTGGCAGACAGAAGACAGGCTTGTCCACACTGAGGACTCTGCCCTGTGGGCCCTGGATAGTGGATGGTCTGACATAGAAAAAGACTGGGGGGCTGGAGCGATAGCCCAGCTGGTAGGGCATTTGCCTTGCATGTGGCTGGCCTGTGCCAGCCCGGTTTGATCCCCAGTATCCCATATGGTCCCCGAGCACTGCCAGGAGTAATTCCTGAGTGCAGAGCCAGGAGTAACCCCTGAGCATTGCCGGGTGTGACCCAAAAAGGAAAAAAAAAGACTGGGCCCCTGGGGATGAACCCAGAGCCACAGAAGAGCCTGGCAAGCTACCCTGTGGTGTATTTCATATACCAAAAACAGTAACAATAATGGACCTCACTCCCAACGAATGGAGATGTTACTGGCGCCTGCTCGAGCAAATTGATGAACAATGGGAAGACAAGTGACAAGTGACAAGTGATTTTATATTTTATTATTTATTTATTTTTTGCTTTTGGGTCACACCAGGTGATACTCAGGGTTTAATCCTGACTCTGAACTCAGGACTTACTCCTGGTGATGCTTGGGGGACCATGTGGGATGCTTGGGATCAAATTTGGTCAGCTGTGTGCAAGGTAAACACCCTCCCTGCTATTTTCTTTTTTTTTTTTTTTTTTCTTTCTGGGTCAGGAGAAACACCCGGCAATGCTCAGGGGTTTCTCCTGGCTCTGCACTCAGGAATTACTCCTGGCGGTGCTCGGGGGACCATATGGGATGCCGGGGGATCGAACCCGGGCGGCATGGGCCGGCTGTGTGCAAGGCAAATGCCCTACCCCGCTTGCGTATCTCTCCGGCCCCTCTCCCTGCTATTTTAAATGTAATTTTGTAGGGTCAGAGAGATAATATAGGGCACTAATCCACTTGCCTTGCAATGCAGCTGAACCCAGCATGGTTCCCTAAGTACCACTTGGAGCAAGCCCTAAAGTACAGAACCAGGAGCAGTCCCTATGGGCTGCTTGATATGTCTCCAAAACTAAAATTATAAGCAAAAAAAAAAACCTCCATAGAACACAGGAATTTAAAACACATTAAGCAAGTGATATAGATGCATTTGGAAGCTAGCTCTCAGATTGTGGGAAAATAATTGGTTTGGATTTATTTATTTATTTATTTATTTATTTATTTATTTGCTTTTTGGGTCACACCTGGTGATACTCAGGGTTACTCCTGGCTCTTCGCTCAGGAATTACTCCTGGCGGTGCTCAGGGGACCATATGGGATGCCGGGGATCGAACCCAGGTTGGCCACATGCAAAGAAAATGCCCTACCCACTGTGCTATCTCCCTAGCCCCAGATTGGAATAATTTAGAGACCCTTTCAGAGTTTCCTTAATACAATTCATGAGAAAATAAAACCTAAGGAATTAAAAGAGCTATGCTTGGAATACCATGCCTCAAAAAAAGAAAACCTAACAATGAGATAAAGCAGTGGCAATAAGAAATGGAGACGTGGGGATGAAGAGGTAGTACAGTGGGTAGGGCACTTGCTTTTATGCAGACGACCAGAGTTCCGTCGCTGGCAGG
>JAJIBD010014536.1:0-40133 GCA_021461705.1 Cryptotis parvus | reverse complement strand
TTTGTATAGTCCATGAAGCGTATGTGGCCTGGGGTAAATGGGAATCTGGCTTGAAATAGCTCTTTCAAGAAAAGCTTTCTAACCAGGATTTGTTTCTGCCTGGATTCTGGCCTTCCAGGGGCAGCAGTTGAGGCCTCCTTGGACTCTGGTTTCAGCAGCCCCTGGAAAGAATAGACCTAGCTTGGGGAACATAGGACTGTAATGAAGGAGATGGAGAACTACTGAAGATTCTCCAAAATGACACTTGTTTCTACCTCTTTGTAGCTGCAAGTAGTATACTAAAAATAAGAGATTTTTTCTTTTTAAGGACAGTAACTAGGCAAAACATTTTAAAAGTCCACATTTGTTTTTCTTCTTTCCTTCCTTATTTCCCCTCTCTCCTCTCTTCTCTCTCCTTTTTACACACACACGCACAGACACACACACAAATACACACACTAATTGTAGACATGCTAAAACTACCCTTTTAGCACATATGGCCTCAAAATAAAGTCATTCTTCACCCTTTTTACAACCACACTAAGAAATGTGAACATGGACCCCTCATAGAGCACGTTCATTCAATAAACAGAATAAGCAGAATTTACTAATTGTCCCAATAATGTCCTTTATAGAATTTGTTAAAACAATTTATGACCCAGAATCCAATCAAGAAAAGTATTGTATTCACTGCCAGGTCTGTGTTCTACCCTCTTTTTTATCACTGTTGGTTTGGAATAAGCTGTTTTTTGCAGAATGCCTCAATTTGAAGTCAATAGACTCTTTTCTAATAATTAAGTTCATGAGACCTATTTAATAGAGTCAGTGATTAGGCTTGTACTTTAAACATTATATTTATGTCTTATTTGCATTTGCATGCAAATTTAATGGATGTATTGTAGAAACCATGTAATTATACATCTAGGAAATTTAAATAAACTAAAATATAACTTTAAAAATATAAGTCCCCTAGCCTCAGTCCCTTTCCCTAAAGGTGCCGCTACTAACAAGTTTCTGTCTTATTCTGAAAACCCTCCAAACTGAGCCATCTCCACGTTCATATGTGACCTTCTAATTACACACAGAGGAGTCACACAGTCCGGCTCCTCAAACCACCTTTGTGTTTCAGTGAAGGAAATTCCCAGGCGGAAAGGAAACTTACAGCTATTGACTGGTTTGTTGAAAAATCTCTGCAGTGGCTATTCATTGACTTTGTCAGATGCCTTTGAGACAGCGGTGTTTTGATGATTCATGCAGGGCAAGGTCAGTGTGCAAAGTGCGGTCAGGCACTGGCCCCTAACAGTCCCCTAATGGGATTGAGAGGGAAAGACTGGTTGTTGATTTGCTCAGGGAAACGTTTAAGAAGGCCCTAACTCTCAGGCTAAATTTAGGAGTGAAGGAAATGAAAACTTCTAAAGATGGTGGTGAACATGTTTCCATTAAAAAAAATCTAAATCCTCATTGGAATCTTTAAAAATGCAGTAGGAACTGGAGGGGCTGCAAAGAGCACCTGCGCTGGGGCTGGGAAGTGGTACAGCAGTCGGGTGCCCCTGCCTGGGCTGGAATCACCTCGTGAGCAACAACCTTTACGTGGCCAACCCTGGTTCAATCTGCACTGCTTGGTATCCAAGCACCTCGATTTCGGAGCACCCTTTGGGAACCAGGATTTGGTAAATTTCAGCTAATATGAAACTGTGAAGGATCGTTAGTCACAGAGTGGTGCAGCCATCATGGCTATCTTGTTTCAAACTTTCCCATCGTCCTATTTAAGGGACTCTGGATACATTCACTGTCACACCTTTGTTCCTTTTCCACTATTTCTTGGAATCCCCAAACCCCTTTCTGCCTCCAAGATCTGCCCATTTGAACACTTTATGTAGATGGATTCCTACAATAGTTTTTTTTTAAGTATTTTATTATACCACGTGAGATATACAAATAAAAAGATATACAATTAAAAGGTCATGTGGGTTTTGGTCATAAGTGTTCAGCCGTCCCTCCCCAGTGCCCATCTCCCACACAACATCGGTTCCCCCCTCCCAGCCCCATGGGTTTTTTCTTTCTCTTTTCCTTTCAGACTATGGATTCAGAACATAATTAAAAGGTTGTTGTGTATTTCCTTTTTAACAGTCAGGTGGCATTAGCGATGTAGTGTTTTTCTCTTTGACTGGTGTCATCAAGATCTTTTGGTGTATTTGGGGGGGGGTGGTGTGTGGCGGTGGTTGGGGGGGTTTTGTCTTTGGAGGAAGTCTATTGTTTCCAGAAGGGCTATAGTAGAGTGGCAGGATACAAAATCAACCAAAAGAGTGGCTTTCCTATTCAAAGCGAAACAGAAGAAAGGGATATTAAGGGAAACAATACACATGTGCCGGAAATAATCCTAGGAATCAACTTCCAAGTATGTAAAGGAGCTTAAAGAAAACTACAAGACACTGCTCAAGAGATAAAGAGGACAAAGAAATGGAAAATTTGGATGGGGGAGTCAACATGAAAGGTTCCAAGGCGTCGTTCAGCAGTCCTATAGGGAGAATTCTCCAAAGAAGGAATTGATGGAAACCCAAGGGAAAGCGGGAAGAAGATGGGAGGCTCTTCCAACTAAACTGTACTACAAGGGTAGTAATTAAAACAGCATGGTATTGGAATAAAAACAGACCTGTGGACCTATGGAATAAATAGAGTATCTGACCCAACTAAACACAGATCATTTACTTGATAAAGGTGCAGTGAGTTAAATGGGTGGGAAGCCTCCAACAAGTGGTGTTGGGAAAACTGGGCGCAACGTGTAAAAGATTGGACCTGTGTCTAAACCCGAAATAGATCAAAGGACTAAAGATCTCAACGACTCATAAGAATGAAGAAAAATAGGAAAACCCTCCACGACATGAAGCTAAAGGCATCTTCAAGGTGAAACATCACTAACAAAGCACTAGAAGAAAAGATAAAAGGGATATGAAACTGAAGCTCCTCAAAAGAAACAGTGACTAAGATACAAAAGCAGTCCACAGAATGGGGAAGAATATCACAATACCCATCGATAAGGGGTTAATATCCAGGATTATCAGGCACTGGTGAACTTTACAAGAAGAAAACAAACAACCCCATCAAAAATGGGGACAAGAAATGCAGAAACTTCAGCAAGGAAGAAATTCGAATGGCCAAAAAACATAGAAAAAAATGCTCATCATACTAATCATCAGAGAGTGCAATCAAAACAACAGAGTCCACTTACACCACAGAGACTGGCAATATTCAAGAGCAAGACAACAAGTGCTGGCGGGATGGGGGAAAGGGGGACACTCATCCATTGTTTAAATTGTTTTCTTCACTTTTTATAAGCATTAAAGCCTCATAGAGTGTTGTATGTATCAGTCCTTCAAAAAATCAGCGCTTTTTGTGTG
The DNA here is from genome assembly GCA_021461705.1 of Cryptotis parvus. NCBI lineage: Eukaryota > Metazoa > Chordata > Mammalia > Eulipotyphla > Soricidae > Cryptotis > Cryptotis parvus. The sequence continues at coordinate 36,756 of JAJIBD010014536.1, read as the reverse complement.
TCAGAATAATATTCTTTGTGTGAATAAATATATTTTAAAAAGCCATTAGTTTGGGGGCTGTTTTTATTTTATGCATTTTGTGGTGTCAGGGATCAAACTCAGGGAATCATGGTTTTTACTACTGAGCCACACCTTGGGTTCTGGTTTATTTGAAATATCGCTGCACAGCAGGGGTGGAAGGAACCATGCACTTTGTATAATTGTAAGACGATGGATGACATCAGTGTTTGTCTTAGGGGAAGAATTTAATATGCCAACCAAATGGTTTTAAAATCATAGTGTCTATGTGGATCAGTTGACAACGTCTCTGAACTGTAAAGGGATGATTTCCTTTATTTTTTTTCAAGAATGGTTTCTGCTTTATTTCTTGTTATTATTTTTGTTTGGGGCTACAACTGGTGTGCTCAGGGGTCACTCCTGGCTCTGTACTCAGGAATCATTCCTGAGGATACTCAGGACTATATGAGATTCTGGGATTGAACCTGGGCCAGTATATAAGGCAAGCATCCTACCCACTGTACTATTACTCAAGCTGATTTATTTTTACTGTCTGATTTATTTTTAAGTCTTATTATTAATATTATTATTATTATTCGAAGTGGCTAATGAACAGTGGTGTTCAGGGCTTATTCCCTGGCTCTGTGCTCAGGAGTTTCTCTTAGTGATGTCAGGGGAATCATATGGAGTATCACTTGTAATACTTGTCTTCCCGTTGTTCATCGATTTGCTCAAGCGGGTGCCAGTAACAGCTCTATTCGTTGCGAATGAGGTCCATTATGGTGTACCAGGGATCAAACTGGGGTCAGCCATATGTAAGGCAAGTGCTATAACCCCTATACAAACATTCTAGCACTGTTATTATTATTCTTGCTTACTGAGAAACTGTAATTTACAAAGTTATTCATAGTTGAGTTTCAGGTATATAATTTTCCAACCCGAATCCCATCACTATTGTCAACTTTGCTCCACCAATACCCACCAGTTTCCGTCCCACCCTTCAGTCTAAGACAGGAGAATCTTAGACTGGTTGTTGTAGTTTGGAGCTCATGCTTTCAGATTTGTTGGTTCTGTGGCTCAGATATACAATTTTGCAAAATCTGTTATTATTTTTTAAAGTCATCTGTACTTTAAAAAATACACTTACCATCACAGTCCAACCCGAGCCTCCTGTCCGCTCAAGAGGGCCTGCATTCCCCGCTAGGTAAGGCTGTTTCAGAGGCCCCACTGAGAATTGTTTCCCTTGATTCTTGTTTGCTCTTCCTATCTCCACACAAAAGATTTCTGCATTTCTTCTGTCTGTGCGCTGCTACTCCAAACTGAATGGATAAGGGATTGTGTGTGTGTCTGTGTGTGTTTGGATCTGTGTGTGTGTTTGGATCTTTGTGTAAGTGTTTGGATCTCTGTGTGTGTTGTGTGTTTGTATCTGTGTGCCTGTGTTTGGATCTGTGTGTTTTTGAATCTGTGTGTGTGCACACGCAGAATCACTAAGACAGGGATTAAATGGAAACCCCTTAAAAATTCATTTGATAGCTAATGATGGCAAATCCCTGAACTAAAAAAGGTGAAAAAAAAAAGTGCCGAACATGCTTTTCAGACAAATGCAAACTTTCCTATAATGAAGGTCTTGGGCCCCACTGTGGGAGGGGAGAGAGGGAAACAGAGGGCCAGGAGCAGGAAAAGCATGTCAGATTGTCGATCCCTTGGTGGCACAGGCACCATTGTTGGAGGGGGAAGCCAAGTGAAGAATCTCTCATTTCCCCTTTCCCCTCCCCACCAGTTTCCCTCCTCTTTTCTAGACTTTGCATTCTGAAGGCTTCCATGAGAAAGGGCACCCTGCAGGGGCAGGGCCACATCCTGAGGGGACTCTCAGGGCCTCAGGCAGGCCTTCCTCTTTCTGGGCCTGAATCTTGTTGTCCCAGACTGTGCTACCCTCCCCAGTCCCTAAAGCCCCCTTGCTCAGGCCTCTCCTCCTGAATCTCTCCCACTCCTAACCCTCACATCCCGCCTGGCTTATGGCATTCAGCTGCAGCTGCCTTGGTGGAACATCAAACCAGACTTTGGTTGTCCTCCCAAGACCTTTTGTGAAGACCAGTTAGTGCAGGACGAGGAAAGTGTTTTGCCCATCCTACAGCTTTAGCTTTGAAGATTCAAGTACACTAAAAACAAACAGAATAAGTTTTCTCACAACATGCTTCTGAGACCCACTTGGGAGTTTGGGTGGGGTTGGAAGGAACCAAGTGCTTGGCCTGTCCCAGGGGATATTACTCACCCAAATGATGTTAAAAATATTAGGCAGGTTCATGCATGGTGGTAGCTGTCATACTGCCACTCCTTGAGGAAGCTTGAAGGTTTTGAATTCTCATCTGCCTTTGCAAAGAATCTGTTAATACAAATGAAAATGTTTGGTGGAGAAGCTTCTGGATACTTGCTGGGATGTAATTTTCTCGCAGAGAGGGTAACAATTTTCAACAACGTTTTTAAAGTAGGCATGTGTGTGTGCATGCATTGGAGAGAACTCCAGTGGAGAGCACAGGTCTCGCACATATTAAGCTTCTTTGGAAGATTGTGGAGTGAGTAGGAATTGCAAAGCCCCAATTCCAGAAGATCCAAGCAAGGAAGTCAGTTAAGAAAGTTTCTGGCGTAAGAGACTCCTACAATTAAAGAAGTCATCCCCAATAAAAACGCATGTTAGAGAAGACAGTTAAAGCATGGTCATACATTCTCTAGACAGCAAGGTGGGATTTGAAATTGCCCCTCACCCCCTCACAGGCACAGGCACTGTTTGAGGTGGGGGTGCTCTAAGAAGCAAAACTGGTGTCATCTTTTGAGGGTAAGAATACAAGAAAAGTGATTCTTACTTTTCTTGTAAGGTAGCTACATCCTTCAGAGTTGGTCCTGGCCAATGACATGAGAAACTGACTCCTCCTCTGAGCTAATCTCCACATTAGAGAGCAGAGTGGAAACTCCAGGTCACCTGGGATGTACTAGTAGTATATGTCAAATATCTTTAATTTTATCAACAATTATTAATATTCCCCAATAAAGTTTAAATACAAAGCGTTGGGCTTAGAGAGTACAGGGGTTAAGACACACGGCTTGCATGTGCTGACGCTGGTTTGATCCCAAATACCACATGGAAACCCACGCATTCCCAGGAGCAACTCAGGAAGCCCCAGAGCATCACTGGAATGGACCCCATAATTCCAGGCACTTCAGGACCTGAGCAACACCACGTCATTTGGCCCTTGCACTGAACTGCCCGCCTGGTTGGTCAACAGTTGCCAGGAGTAGCAGTGGGGACCCCTGGGCATTTCTTGGGAAACTGCCCCTCAAAAAAGAAATGGAATCATTTCAAATTGAGATGAGCTATAAATATAAAATGCACACAGGATTTCAAAGATAGCATGGAAATTTTTTATTCATGATTCATAGCCTTTTTGTTTGGACATAGTAACTTAATTTTTACAGGTATTGATCGTATATATGCTTTTTGTGTAGCATAAATATGAGGTTGTGTTGGAGTTAAATGAAATTTATTAAGAGTAACTTCACCTCCTACTTTTTCTGTGACTATAATAAGCGTAAAATTTATGTGGGAGACTTGGCTGTCAGTTTTGCTGATTGCTAATTGTAAATGAAACAAAAAATATTATGTGGCCAACTTACATATGTGGCTCACTGTTGCAGGACTCCTCTAAGAGCCGCTGCATCTGCTCTGAATTGCAGCCTGCAAATCACTAAATCACTTCGTAGAACTCCACCCAGCAGACCAGCCTGTCACAGCCTGGCTCATCGAGATCCACCCTGCTGCAGTCTTTTTTAAATCCGGCTCAGGTATGCTGATCCAGAGACTCAGGGCATGGGGCAGAGCTGCTACTGGCTCTCCCTGTGCCCAGCTGCTCATGAGGCACCCAGGAGGGATGGTGGGTTCTAGCCCTGGCCCGCCACCCCAGCAGAGCCTCACAACAAGCCAGACGACCCTCCACTCCATGAGGACCTCCATTTTCCACATCCGGACTTCCCCCTCGTCAGAATCCCACCCAGCAGACCAGCCTATCACAGCCCTGCTCGCACAGTGGCAGCACGGTTCATCAATAAATGCTGGATTTTGAGATGACTACAAGAGTATGCTACCCGCATGGCAGAGCCTGGCAAGCTACCCGTGTCAAATTTGATATGCCAAATACCAGTAACTGTTATAGACCTCATTCCCATGACCTGATGGAATGGTTTGAAAATCTTTATGTTCCTGGAGCAAGCAGGTGCCCTTGGGCTCTACTTGCATGAGACAGGTCATATGGAGATGTTACTGGTGCCGCTCAAGCAAATCGATGATGAACGGGAAGACAGTGACAGTGAGATAAGGGGGTAGTCTAAATGTGGCAGTTTATCTGACCATGTATTCTGTACTAGCTGGTATAAATATTCTTCCATGCTCCACAATCATCGTGGGACTAGCTAGATCTTACCACCATATTTGCCTGGCCACATAGGATCCCTAAGTAATCAGACCAGAGAGAAATGCTGTTTGCCTCCAAGCAAGCAGAGCATGGCTCCCTGATATACTCAAAGGCAACTAAAATACAAAACTACCGTGAAGTAGACGAGACTTGTGAAGGCTTGGAGAAATATTTGACTGGTACTAGTATTAGACTTTGGTACAGAGACAAGCCATCTCGGAAACCCCCTTCTCTACCTTAGAAAGGCTTTTCCAGGCAGCTCTTGGCTCAAAACATTAGCATATAAAAGGGCCTAAGTGAGGTGCTGGGAGAAATTACCTGAGGGCATTTGACCCTCCCTGCTTTCCATAACAGTGGGAGGGAGACCTGAGCTGCAGGGGTATAATGCTAGCCTGCTTCCTCTCTCGCATCTCCTTTTTGAGCTCTCTCTTTGTGAGCTCACACCCTTCTTGGGAGTCTTGTCTTTGTCTCCTCTTTACAGGGCCTTTACATGTGGTGGCCGCCATTTTGGCCTACACGTGGCTGGGGTTCTAGCCAGGAATCCTAAGCACAGGGTTTTTCTTATTGTTGATTTGTATGTCTGAACCTGTGATAAGTAAAGCCTTTTAAAACTGCATCGGATTCCTGAGTCTTCATCCATTCCCTGCCGGCTTCGGAGGTAGAAGGGAACTCACTTCCCGGCACTGTTGGGGACCCGGCGGTGTTCCCCAACAGCTCACAGTTGGGAAACACTGCATTAGAGCCTTTGGTTATTAATCATGGCCATGTTCATGCTCAGGAAGATCCTCCTTTGTTTACACTTGAAAGAGTTGGCCACCCGACGGGGTGACTGACTGGGAGCTTCGGAACGCCACACCTATCAAGGAAAACTCTGAGAGACCGGGTCCTCTGCAAAAGCAAGGGTTTTATTAATAAGCGGTATACTCGGGCCCATAGCATGACCCCAAGTGGTCAGTGACTAAGAGCCCCGAGCCCTTCCAGGGAGGATCTTTTAAGAGATAGTTCCCGCTGCTACAGAAAAGCCAGCGCATAAACATCCAATAGATTTAAAATATTATATCAAGGTCTGCAGGCAGGCAGCCAATCACTTTGTACCAAGTAACCATCTCCCACCAATCAGTTCATTCTTAATACTTCTTTCTATATTTGGTGCGGCTAGATACACGTGTGGGATCATGGGTCAGCAATGGCTATGCGTATGTGCAGGAATGCAATCCAGGCAATTTAGGCCAGATAGTAGATTCTGGGTGGGGGTCTCATAACCTCTAACAGGAATTTGTTCTGGGCCTTTTGTAGATAACAAAAAGGTTACTTCAAGATGAAAAGGACACTCAGGCCCTAAATTGGTAACTTTCCATGAGTAGGCCTTCCCTGGTTGGGAAAAGGGGTTTCTGCCTTCTTTCACACTGGCCCAAGCATGTGCAGTGCTTACAGAGGGAAGGGCTGGAATCACAAAAAAGCCAACCAAGGGCAAGGCAGAAACAGAGATCTTATTGATGAACACAAGTGTTTTGTTTCCTTTGAAACTTGTCTTTCTAGGACTACTTTAATTGAGAATCAAATCTGCCAACCAGAGGTCTTCTAACAGGATGGGGAATCTAATAGCAGTATAGCACAGTGGGTAGGGTATTTGCCTTGCATGCGGCCGACCCAGCTTCCATCCTCGGCATCCCATATGGTCCCCTGAATACCACCAGGAGTAATTCCTGAGTGCAGAGCCAGGAGTAATCCCTGAGTGTTTCTAGGTGTGACCCAAAAAGAAAAAAAAAAAAAGAAAAAGAAAAGTACTATTGTGTTTATTCTTTGAAGGCACTTAAAATAGTGCCCATAGAAAATGCTTCATAGAAACTCATTATGCTTCACTCTCTTTATAGGAAAAGGAATCTCTGTAAGTAAGTGCTAATATTTTCTTGTTTTCCACCCAACTTTTCATTGTGGGGAAATGAAATAGATAGGCCTGCTGTGATTTGCTGAGTACAACTGTTCTTTAAAGCCCTGATAGAATGTGAGAGTCCCTCGCTGACAGTTCCACAGGCAATCCTGGTGTTTAATTGGGATGCCCACTGAAGCATTAGATGCCATCCCCTGTCTCACCTCTCATGGATTGTCTGTGCTTCTTATCCTGTCCTGCACTGAACCTCTTGGCCATGGAGTTAGTTATGGCATCTATCAAATTATGGCCAAGCTTCTCTTTGGGCTCAAGCTGTCCCTCCCTATCTCAGGGCTCCTGTGGTCACATTAAACAGCAGTGACTTAAAGATGGCCCAGAAGTGCGCTGGAGAGGTATGCAGTCGAAGTCACTTGTCTTGCTCTCCTGTCCAGACTGTGTATGTTCTTAAACACTGTACATCTCAAGTAATTAGCACACTGTCTGGCTCCTAGCAAACTCCAAGTGACTTCTGAATTGAACAAGTAGGCACATAGAATACTTATTTGCAGAGAAAATACCTTTAAAATGTCAAAAAACTAGCTTTGAGATGTCTTTAAACAATCTTAAAAGATGTATTGAAAATTTTTTTTTGACACCCGTTTAAGTAAATGAAAAATGTGCTTTAATGGTGTGTGGCAGGTGGTTCTGCGAAAGAGTCAGTGTCTGTTCTTTCACAGAAGACCTGGGAGAAGCAGCCCACCTGACTTCAAACAGGGGAGACAGCAGCTGCTGGTGTAGCCCCTGACACCAGGCCCAGCTCAGAGCAGCTCTTTTGCTTCTTCCAGTCTCTAGACAGAACTCTGGGCTTTGGGAATGCCCTGCTGCTTGCAGCCCCACAGGCCCTATTTGAGGTGGATATCTAAGAAGTAAAACTGACAGCCAAGAGGCTGCTGGTGTGTGTGTGTGTGTGTGTGTGTGTGTGTGTGTGTGTGTGTGTGTGTGTGTGTGTGTTCTGTGACCTGCTCTGTGGCTACCAGCTACCATTAGCTCTGGAAATAAGTTTCTTGGGTCAGTTGACCCCACACTGGGCCTCTTCTGTGAGGGGCCAGCACAGCTGTAGGCCTCTCCCCAGGACTCACCTCTCCTGACCTGGAGACTTCCAAGTTCGGGTGTTCTGGGTGTTGACCTGAAGTGTGTGCAGGCAGCCTTGGGCTGCCAGTCCATCCCACCCAACTAACCATGTCTTGGATACTTTTAAAGACCAAAAAAAAAAATAAATAAAAGCCTACAAACCTGTTTAAAAAAGTTCCACTGATGGGAAGTTCTCAAAATGAGTTAAACATCGCATTTCTGATGTATGAACTTGTGTCCAAAGCAGGGCTTTCCAGGACCCTGGGGAATCCACGCCCAGGTGCTTGCAGGTGGCAACTTTTCACCCTCATTAAAGGGCGGAATTTAATTTTCTTCTTATGTAGCAAGAATTGGCTTAGTAATATTCTGCTTTATGAGAGAAGGAAGAAAAGTTATGTTTTGGAATCATGGGTCCGGTCCCTTTCTCTCTGTCCTGCTCCCTTTGTGCTTCCCTGGGACTCCCCCCCCCACCCCCCTCCCCAGGCCCATGAGCCTTAGCTACCGCAGGACCGGAAGTCCTCAAATTAGCCTAAGTGGAAGGTCAGCAGTGGTAAGTGAGGGGAACCATGGTTACAGACTTTCCACAAGGGACTTTGCATGTCCCCAGCTGCACCCTGCACCTCACCAGGCTTCACTGTCCATGACCCCTGGTCAGAGCACGATGATGTGAGAAACCACAGCTGGCCCCGGCTGCTGATTCTTGCTCAACAGAGAAAATGTGCCCCTCTTCAGAGGCCAGTCTCTAAGCATGGAGGGACACAGTGACCTTCAGATTCAGAATCTGAGATGCAGCAATGAGGAAGTCTTCGCAGATCCACAGAGAGTGGGAGCTTTGTGTGGGGGCACTGGGTGGGAGCTGAGTGCTGTTTCTGGTGGAAGGACACTGTCCAGTCTGTATGGGCTTACTGAGGATCTGCCCACTCTGTGTGTGCTGGCCACAGGGGGCTTGTTGGGTGAGCATGAATCTTACTCTGAGAGGAGAGAGAAGTGGCTTCCAAGCTTCACTGCATTTGTCTAGAGGGAACAATTGGAGTCCAGCTAGAAGCTCTAATTTATTTGCAAATGAAGTGATACATTGCTCTAGAATGGATATCTTTTCAAGTATATTGTATATGTTATAAAATGTAAATACAAAATTAGTTAAATAGGATACTATATTACAAAGGTATATGTTATATATTAAATGTGTATATGTATATATATTTGCTTTTTTGGGTCATGCCCGGCAATGATCAGGGGTTACTCCTGGCTCTGCTCTCAGGAATTACTCCTGGCAGTACTTGGGGACCATATGGAATGCCAGGGATTGAATCCAGGTCAACCATGTGTGAGGCAAATGCCCTACTTGCTTTAGGATCCCTAAAACCCCTTATATATTTTTTCCTTCCGAGTTTTCTGTGATCTTTCTTAGACAGTTTTGGGGTTTAGGCATTTACTCTACAGTCCACATATGGAAGGCAGCTTTTCTTGTTCTGAAATGTAAGTTTCACGTTTCTCAAATTTTATTATTAAATTTCTCTTGAATTCAACTTCCTTACTTATAAATGGGTATTATGATGCCTGGCCTATGTTATGTGACCATCCAATGAGATAATCCATATCGAGTAGGCTTCTACTATACGGAAAGAGTTCATTAACTGTTGGTTATTATGGTCTTGATTACAGTCTCCTTAGGGAGCAAAATATTCATTAAGCAGCTGAATACTCCATTTCGATATTGATTGGTACCCAGAAGGGCCAGGATAGGACACCAGGAGAGGAGAGAGAGGGACTGACCTAGTCAGCTCTGAACTGTGGTTTACACTGAAAAGGAGCAAGGATTTAAGCAGGGGCAGAACATTCTCAGGGGAGGGGAAAGGTCATTGGAGAACTGAGCAAAAGATCGTGCTGTGGGGCAGATTCCACACAGCTGGTTGGAGTGTGGTTAGGAATTACTTGTGGCATGGGGATCCCGGAACTGCCAGCCCCAAACAGCAGAGAAGTTGGGATGGTAATGGGAAGTGCGTGGAGTGGCTCTGGGGACTGAACTCTCAAACTCGTGCTAGCAAGACAGGTGTGCTAATCTATTGAATGATTCCCTGGGCCCTCTGTCAATGTGTCAGGAGCACATGCTTGGTTGTGGACTAGTGGTCACCCACATGTAACACTGGTATTGCCCTCAGCTATAGTTCTCAACTATAATGCCCTCAGTGATTCTGGAGATCAGGCTCTCAGCTACATGCATGCCAGGCAGGTGTGCTACCACACATCCCCAGGATCAGAAGAGGACTTTATTAAAGAATATTAAGACACTCTCCAAATCCCTAGGTGGGATCAAGTTAGGTTTGGAATCAGACTCAGTAAATCAGACTCAGTAAATTCTATGAAGCATTTCCTATGGGCACCCAACTCTTGGGTGAATCCACCAAAGGGTCTCAGCTGCTGCCACCTGGCCTGGAGCTGCAGTACAGTTCATACCACAGTTCAGGTTCCTCGGATGCTTGGCACCAAGACACCTTTCAAGGAATCGGATTTAGCAGTTAGCTTCCTCCTGTGATCCTCTGAATCAAGCTTTGCATCAGCCCCTCTGAGGAGAGCTTGGATCATGTGGTGAAGTAGCTGTGAGGGATGGAGGAACAGCAATTTTAGCTTCTACAGTGAAGAGGCAAGTTTTCAAAGGTGGAAAAGTCACAGATAAAATGTGATGAGAAAGAAATCCTTGTCCCATGTGGAAAACAATATGAAGATTTCTAGAAAAGAACTCCTATTTGACTCAGATTGGCGCTTTCCTAACCTCTCAAAGTCTCCCAAAACATTATTTTAAAAGGATATATACAACTTAGATTCATTACAACACTGGCACTACATCTAAAATATGGAAATAATCCAAATGTTCAGCTTCTGATGAACTGATCAAGAAATTGCAGTATACACACACAATGGAATGCTATGTAACTGTAAAAAGATTGACATAATGCAATTTACTGCTACATGGATGGAACTAAAGGGTGCTATGCTGGGTGAAGTCAGTCAGAAGAAAGGGATAGATGCAGAATGATCTCCCTTTCATATATGTGAGTTGTAAAGATACACAGTAAAGAAGCAACAAATGACCAAAGCAACAGAACTGGGGAGATGTGCACAGAACTGAGCGGGGACAGGATGGTAGAAGGGGCCTTTGGGGCATTGATGGAACGTCCCAAATTCCTTTGTAGTGGAGGTAAAGTGCAAGGAGATGCATGCATGACACTATCAATAACAGTACTGCACACCACAGCACCTCAATAAAGGTGGGGAAGCCCCCAGAGACACATATGCTGGCAAAGATTTTGGCTTTACTGGCTCTCATGTGATCATATGTCCACTTTGCTATAGTCAGTAGGGTGGAGAGGTTCAGAGTCTGTCTATGTTCTTTGTAGAATTCAAAGAGGAAACTTAGCGACTTAGGGGTGCTGGTGGGAGTTAAGGGATGTATTGTGATGGTCTTTGCAACCAGGGCGGCACACACCTCATTTGAAGAGATGTCAGTCCAGCTCGCGTATCTCTCAGAGGGCCTGGGTCTTTCCTTCCAAAGTTACCCACTAGGGAAAACCAATCACTGTATCACTGTCTTCCCATTCATCATCGATTTGCTCGAGCAGGCACTAGTAACATCTCCGTATGTCCTGTCTCATGCAAGTAGAGCCCAAGGGCACCTGCTTGCTCCAGGAACATAAAGAGCCTCAAACCATTCCATCAGGTCATGGGAATGAGGTCTATAATTGTTACTAGAATTTGGCATATCAAATATGACATGGGTAGCTTGCCAGGCCAGAAATCAACTTGTCCATGCGTTTGGTGAACTGAGAACTGTTCATACCGTAAGGAATAGAGCTAAGAGATAAAAACACTCCATATGCCAGAAGAAGATGGATATGAAGGTCAGAGAAGCTCCCTTCTTAAGAAACATTGCCTTTTATCTTCTTAAAGTGACTCTTAATGATGCAACTTTTGTTGATTCAGGAAGCTGGTTGAGTTGGCAGTTTTTTTCTTTTGGTATTAAAAGAAACAAATGGAGGTTTTAGTTTGAGTAATAAATAATGCACTTCTCAGTACAGCAAATACATTAAGAAAAAGTAGCTGCAGAACAAAATGTCTAAATGAATCAGAGAGTGGAGGATATTTTAAGTTTAGTCTTCTGACTTAGGGCTAAATATAGCATTTGTGCTCAAGTATATTAAAAATGATCCTGTACTTTTGAAAATGGATGTCTAATCAAACCTATGGCATTAGTATATAGTCATTTTAAAGTTGTAATTTATTTAGATCATTATTTTCATTATTTAATAATAATCAAGAATTATTTCTTGAGCTGGTTTCCCTTGCTCAGGGGACCTTGGGGCAATGCTGGAGTTACTCTATAGGTCTGATGGTTCAGTATTGCTTGGTCCAGAGGTTCTGGGACCGAGAAAATAGTGGGGGCTTGGGGGTCACTGAAGTCATACATATTGGTGCTTAGGACAAAAGTTAAGGTCTATTTTTTATTTTTTATAAGTATTTTATTATACCACCATGAAATATACAATTACAAAGATGTTTATATTTGGGTTTTGGTCATACAGTGTTCCAGCACCCATCCCTTGACCAGTGCCCATTTCCCACCACCAGTGTCCCCGGTTCCCCCCCCTCCCCCAGCCAGCCTCCATGGCAGGTTCTTTATTTATTTCCCTTTCTCTATCTCTTTCTCTTTTCCTTCCCTTCCAGATTGCGGTCTACAGAACATACATTAAAGGGTTGTCATGTCAACACCACTTTTAAAAGCTTATTTATTTGCCTGATTATGTTTATGCCTTCCACCCTCAAATCTAGGGTCCTTGAAAGGCTTCCTGTCACCAAATCCCCAATTCCATCCCCAACTCCACCTTCTGTAATATCAAATCTAGACTAAATTTAAGAACATCAGTGTCTGAACTCTTTCTTCTCTATTTTCCTGGATTGACCTCTTCAATTGATAACTCATTTTGCTCCAGTCCAAGAGCTGGTATCTGTCTTGGTTCTTGAACTAGAATGGAATCTTGCTTGTCTTGTCTTCAGAATTGAAATACTTCCTTGATTTCCACGGTCTCTTTGATTGCCAATTCTTCTTTTATTTTATTTTATTTTTTTTTTAATTTTTTATTATACCACAATGAAACATACAATTACAAAGGTGTTCATAATTGGTTCTTGGTAATACAGTATACTAGCACCCATCCCTCCACCAGTGCCCCATTTCCACAATCAATGTACCCCACCCCCTCCCGCCCACCCCCATGCTGCCTCAATAGCAGGTACCCCAGTTTCCTCTCTCTCTCTCTCTGTCTCTGCATCTCTCTCCCTCTTATTTTACACATTGTGGCTAGCCAGTTAAGGTCTATTTTTTAGTAGGAGGTATATCGCTGTAGGAGGGCTGGGATGGGAGAGGGTAGAACTGGGGGTGGTGGAGCAAAGCTAGCACTGGTGGAGAGTCTGTTGTTGGAATGTTTTATGTGTGACACCTGCCGCTATCAATGCTATAAAGCATGGTGCCTAAAATAAAAAACACTGCCACAGAAAATTAAAATATGAATACAAAATATAGCGGCCTGAGTGATAGCCCAGTGAGTAGGGCATTTGCCTTGCACTCTGCCAGCCTGTGCTGGCCCGGGTTCAATCCCCCGGCATCACATATGGTCCCCGAGCACTGCCAGGAGTAATTCCTGAGTGCAGAGCCAGGAGAAACCCCTTGAGCATTGCCTGGTGTGATGCAAAAAATAAAAAATAAAAAAATACAAACCAACTCAGTGCCTAGCTCACTCTAAGCACTCTCCAGCCCCGTGAATGGCCTCCCTGGTCATCAGACCAATAATCTACATTTTTAACTGATTATGCATTAGGTAGAAAATCACTAAAGCCAGTTAAATGCTAACAACCCTTTCCTTAATAATATGCTCATCTTTTACTTTGTTTCCTCTTTCCCTCTCCTTTGTTGCTGAGGGTGGGCCTCTCAGGCACAGTGCTAGGGTGGGGGTGCTCACTGGGGGTCCCCGGGCACTCACACATGCTGCCCTCCAGGCCCAGCAAAGCTTCCAGTTCTGTTTTTGTTTTGTTTGGTTTTGGAGCTACACCAGGGATGCCCAGGGCTTACTCCTGGCTCTGTACAGAAGATCTTAACACCCCCTTTTAAAAGGGGCATATTGACCCCCAACCCTTCAGTGTCTCATGAATTATGGACTGTCTCCCTGAAAAAATACAGCCTCACCCTAACCCTGCACAAATTGGTGTGTGATTTTAAGGAAGCTCAAGGATCCCAAATTAGAGTCCTGCTTTAAACCCTGACCTCCCTCCTATAAATCCTGGTATGGGGAGGCAGGAGGCTCAGGCTGGGGGTTGCAGGTGGTCCCCATGACAGACAGTCCCAAATGTGGCCACCACATCCGTCCTCCAGTTTGACGGGCTCCAAAGTATCGGGTTTGGTGGTGCAGCTTAATGACCATGATGAGTTTTGCATAAGGGTCTCATTTATTAGTTTTTATTAACTGCAAAGTGTGTGTGTGTGTGTGTGGACCACAGTGCAGCTGTCTTCTGTTCCCTGACCTCAAACAGAACAAATCCTGTGAGCCCCACTAACCTTTACTCCCAGGACCTTGCCATGAGAACTCTTCTAAACAATATTTTGTTGCTCTGTTCCAACAAGAATCGCTTTCTTGAATTTCTATTTCTAGGCAAACATGTATGTTTTAAGAAGAAAGGGGCCTTAATGTCATAAGGATCTTCGGTTGGTCTATTTAGGGGTGTATGTCTTGGCGCAGAGATGGTGAATGGGCCCTTGGTTGAATTCTAAAACTCCTGCACTGAAGGTAAAAATTTCAAAATTATTTTATTTTAGTCACACCCAGTGATGCTCTGGAGTTACTCTAGGCTCTGGGCTTTGGGGTGGCTCCCTGTGGTGCTCAGGCAGGAATGTGTAGTGCTCTGCCTTGAGCCCAGGACAGCAAGCTGCAAAGCCTGTGCTGATGCCATGGAGCTGTCTCTGTAGCCTCAACAAAATCTTTCATTTTTTCCATTTTTAATTTGATACGTCCCCATATATATATGTCAAGATTCTTAACTCCAATCATCTCAAACAAGACCACGCAAGACAACTTGATGTGTACGCAGCAATCCCTTCCCACATTCCTGCCTTTGCTGCTGTGCTCAGTGTGACTGACAGAAAAGTTGATTGGCATATGTCTGGGTGGAAATGCCACCTATTTAAAAAGTAAATAATGCAGGATCGGTGCTATTTCATGCCTGCGAGTCAGTTTATTAGAACTAGCTGTTTTGCTTTACACCAGGAGGGAGGTACATGGGACTAAATATGTAGTTGCCCAATTTCACCCAAGCACCACCAAAGAGAAAAGCACTAATGACAGTCCCAACCCAAATGAAACCTATTTTTGTTGTTGTTGTTGTTTGGAGGACACACCTGAAGGTGCTCAGTGATTACTTCAGGTTCTATGCTCAAAGATCACTCCTGGCAGGCTAGGGGGGGACCATATGGGATACTGGAGATCAAACCCAGGTTAGCCATGTCCAAGATAAGCATTCTTTCTGCTGTAGTACCTCTCTGGCCCCCAAATGAAACCTTTTAATTGCAAAAACAATTATGAGATGATAATGAAACAGCTCTTGGGCAGATCAGAGCACGTACATATTTATCCTGGAGAAAGTGGAGGGCCATGGCTGCCACAGAGCTGGCAAGATTATTGGAGTGCTGTTGAGAAGAGTGAGACACAACAAAGTATACATTCATCTGTGTCTGTTTGTTTTGGGTCACACCTGATGTGTTCAGGGTCTATTCCTGACTCTGCCTCAGGAATTACTCCTGGTGCGCTCAGGGCTCATATGTGGTGTCAGGGATCAAACTCGAGTCGGCTGTGTGCAAGGCAAACTCTTTACTTGCTCTACTATATCTTTGGCCCCAACAAATTATACATTATTAAAAGCTAAAATAAATCACAAATAGCATAAAAACCACAAAACACCCAAATGTTATCGATTGTTTACCTGCCACAGTTCTGTTTAGTTCTGAAAGAATAATTGTTTTATTCTTTCATTCATTGGCAGGTATGCTGGGCACATTTTCCACTCAACTTCCCCTTGGGGAGGTCCTCAAATTGCCCATGGTCACTTCAGTGCCACCGAATACAAGAGGAAACATGACAAGACAGGAAGTCACAGTGCAAAGAGGCAGTGGTCTGAGTGCAGCTAAAATATCTTTTGCAAATTTTACAAAACTGTGTGACCATTTGAACACATTGCTGGGGCCCTTCCAAAAACCTTCAAAAAGCCACTGCAAGTGCAGGACCTTCAGGCTTGTTCTCAATCTCACAATCAATGTGCCTTGAAGATAACCTGCAGTTAATTGGTCCCTGTTTTGCTTTTCTGATGACACAGAAAAGCGTGCTGTGCTATGGTTGATGGCAACTTTGACTTTAGTACAGGTGATGCTGAAGCAAGCATGGACAACTTAGACTGCAAATAATACACACAGGGCATCTGACAGAGTCTAATGTATACAAGGGCTCTACCAGTGTTACTTCCTACCTCTGCTTTGTGAAAAACCCAAAACCAACTTGGTCAGTGGTATGCAGCTGTGCCCTTCCTGTGTGTTTTTGAAGAGTCAGCTTGGATCCATTGATACAGCATTAAGTTTGCATGTAAAATATTTTAATAGCAGGTTTTGAATGCATGAATCTCAGTTCAAAGTAAAAAATGATGGATGAGTAGGCAGCAAGGGTGTAGGGACAGAGGGGCTTCTTGCTTCTCAGAGGTCGATGGGGATGGAGTCCCTTCCAGCCAACATAACCAGGCGCGCCCTTTGCTAACAGATCTCAGACAAATTACTGCAGAGTGTTGCAGACTCCAGAGTTCTTCGGAGAAAAGGGCAGATGTCTCCCCCCACCAGCCCTGCTGCTCCCCATATATTCCTGAAGGGCCCCTGCAGGATCACAGGCCAGCCCAGGACCACCTGCCCAGCCATGAGTCAGGACAGGACAGGACAGCTTCTGTCTTGTGCTTTCCACTTTCATCTTCTCTTTCATTCCTTCCTTTACTTTGCACATATTTTCTAGATTGCTCACTTCTTGACAAAGGAATCCTGAAAATGGCTGTCAGTCACTTCCTTTAAAAAATCTTCTATTTTTCATCCTGCGTCAGGGCTCTGGAGCTGCTGTAGGGTTCTCTACCCCATATGCAGCTGAAGGCTGCCAGAAGTACTTATAAGGGGTTGGGGCAGGCAGTAGCGCAAGACCCTGAGTGCCTTTGTAGTTCTTCCTCTGGTAACCTTGGGGTGTTTTACCTGAGACTGTATATTAAGGCTGATTTTTTCAATGTTTTATTTTGCCTCCATGAAATATTTTATAAATTTATTGTATATATCAATATACATTACTTAGCAAAATACACTCTTAAGCAATTCACACTTTGGGTTGCTATTATGTTTTAAGTTTCAATTTTTTTTTTTTTTTTTTTTAAGTATTTTATTATACCACCGTGAGATATACAAATAAAAAGATATACAATTAAAAAGGTTCATGTTTGGGTTTTGGTCATACAGTGTTTCAGCACCCGTCCCTCCACCAGTGCCCATCTCCCACCACCAACATCCCCGGTTCCCCCCCCTTCCCCAGCCCTGCTCCATGGCAGGTTCTTTTATTTCTTTCCCTTTCTCTCCTTCTTTTTCCTTCCCTTCCAGACTATGGATTACAGAACATACATTAAAAGGTTGTCATGTGTATCCTTTTGCCTCTATTTAATGCTCAGTTCTAGGTTGGCATTAGTACCCTCGACCATTATTAGCCCCCTGTTCCATTTTCTGTCTTACCTAAACTCTGACTCCCACACGTTTGTGATAATCTCCACCTTTGACAAGACCTCCTGATATATGTTTCACTTGACCTTGGATATTGGTATCATAATATGTACATATATATTTATGCCATGCAAATAAATGCAGTCATTCTGTATCTGTCTCTCTCCTTCTGGCTAATTTCGCTCAACATAATCTTCTCCATGTCCATCCATTTATAGGCAAATTTTATAACTTCATTTTTCCTAACAGCTGCATAGTATTCCATTGTGTAGATGTACCAAAGCTTCTTTATCCAGTCATCGATTTTCGGGCACTCTGGTTGCTTCCAGATTCTGGCTATTGTGAATAATGCTGCTATGAACATAAAAGTAGGGATGGTGTTTCCCGCGGCGTATTTTTGGTTTCCCAGAGTAGGTTCCCAGGAGTGGTATGGCTGGGTCAAATGGGAGTTCAATTTCTAGTCTTTGGAGGAAAGTCCATATTGTTTTCCAGAAAGGCTGTACCAGCCGGCATTCCCACCCAACAATGGATGAGTGTCCCCTTTTCCCACATCCACGCCAGCACTTGTTGTTCTTGCTCTTTGAATATGTGTCAGTCTCTGTGGTGTAAAGTGGTATCTCATTGTTGTTTTGATTTGCATCTCTCTGATGATTAGTGATGATGAGCATTTTTTCATATGTTTTTTGGCCATTCAATTTCTTCCTTGCTGAAGTTTCTGTTCATTTCTTCTCCCCATTTTTTGATGGGGTTGTTTGTTTTCTTCTTGTAAAGTTCTACCAGTGCCTGATATATCCTGGATATTAACCCCTTATCAGATGGGTATTGGGTGAATATTCTTTCCCATTCTGTGGACTGCTTTTGTATCTTAGTCACTGTTTCTTTTGAGGTGCAGAAGCTTTTCAGTTTCATGTAGTCCCATATGTTTATCTTTTCTTCTAGTTGCTTTGTTAGTGATGTTTCACCTTTGAAGATGCCTTAAGGCTGATTTTGATACCGGCAACCTCTGTCTGCTGCGTCTCAGCGGCTCAAGCTGCCTTTCACGAGGGTGGACTTACAATGGCATTATTTAGTGAATGACAACAGGGGTTATTACTTGTTAATATTCGTTCTAACACAATCAAGGAATTTAGGGAAAAAAGAGCTGGGTTAAAAAACGCAAGTTTGTGTTCAATTTCCAACAAAGGACTCAGTATGTCTAATCTGATTTCATAACAATTGTTCTCCCTAAATCAATTTGAGGGGTGCATTAGCTCTAATTATGGTGATTGCCTTTTTAGCACTCAGAGACCATCTTGAGAGATCCCCAATAGTATATTTCTGGAAATTACTTCAACCAATTACAATAGTGCTTGTCCCCTAGTGTCACCGTGGTTCACCATACAGGAACCCAGTTAATACTGGACAATGAAGATAAAGAGTTTAGAATTACCCCATGGTACTGTGTGGTCAAAAGGCGAGTGTAAGCCTAAGAATGTGAGGCAGCCCTGGGTCCTGAGAAGGGTAGGGCATGCTTTGATGTCTCAGTGTCTTGAACAACTGGCCACTTAAGAATGATGGTGATGAAAAGGGCAAGGACAACAAATGCTGGTGTGGATGCAAGGAGAAAGGGACTCTCATCCATTGTTAGTGGGGATGTCGACTGGTACAGCCTTTTGGAAAACATTATGGACATTTCTTCAAAGACTAGAAATTGAGCTCCCATTTGACCCAGCCACCTACTCCTGGGAAGCCAAAAACACACAGCAGCAACACCATCTGTACATTTATCCTCGTAGTAGCATTATTCACAATAGCCAGAATCTGGAAACAACCAGAGTGCCCGAGAATTGATGACTGGATAAAGAAACTTTGGTACATCTACACAATGGAATACTATGCAGCTGTTAGGAAAAAATGAAGTTATAAAATTTGCCTATAAATGGATGGACATGGAGAGGCTCATGTTGAGTGAAATTATCCAGAAGGAAAAAGACAGACATAGAACGACTGCATTTATTTGCATGACATAAATATACATGTGTGTATATATATACATATGTATATATTAAGACACCAATATCCAAGATCAGGCAAAACATGAATCAGGAGGTCTTGTCAAAGGTGGAATCTACCACAAGTATGTGGGAGTCAGAGATTAGGTAAGACAGAGAAGGGGACAGTGTGCTAATAATCATCCAAAATGATACCAGCCTAGAACTGAGCATTGAATATAGGCAAAAAGATACACTGGATAACCTCTAAATGTATATATTGCAATCCACAATGAGGAAGAGAGAGAGGGGGAGATAAAGAGTCTGCCATAGAGGCAGGCTAGGGGAGGAGGGAGGAGTTGGGGTTATTGATGGTGGGAAATGGACACTGATGGGGGGGGGTGTGTGCTGGAACACTGTATGACCGAAACCCGAACATGAACATCTTTGTAATTATATATCTCACGGTCTTATAATAAAATATTAAAAACTATCTTCCATCATAAAAAATGATAGTGATGACTGTATTTCATCTGGCCCCTTAAGAATGATGGTGACGCCTGTGTTTCATCTGGTGCCAAGTGTGCTGCTGCTGATGCATGAAGGTGACAGTGAGGACAATGGTAAAATTTATCATCCCAAAATTTTCCTCTTAAACATGTAGCACAAAGCCAAGAAGAGCTTTTAGCCTCTCGAGTCACTACTAAAGTGACTAAGGCTTTATCAGTGACAGAGTCTTTTGCTTCAGGCAGAGGCTAATACTAGTTAACACTTTACAGATGATTAAATAGAGGCAGTCAGCTTCTGTCTAGTGTTTTTTAGTATTTTTAAAAAAATTTTTTATTATATGTGATATAAATGAGATATATAATTACAAAGCTGTTCATGATTGGCTTTTAGTCATATAGTGTTCCAGCAACCCCCACCAGTGCCTATTTCCCACCACCATTGTTCCCAGATTCCTTCCCTTGCTCCACCCCCTGCCTGCCTCTAAGGCACCTTTCCTCTCTCTCTCTCTCTCTCTCTCTCTCTCTCTCTCTCTCTTTCTCTATCTTTTCCTGTCTCTCACTCTCTTCTGCACATTGTGGTTTGCAATACAGACACTGAAGGTTTATCATGTATATCCCTTTACCTACTTTTAATACTCAGTTCTAGTCTAGCGTTACCATTTCCAGCTATTGTTGGCAAACCGACCCATTCTCTATCTTACCTAACGTCTGTTCAGGCTAGTGTTTAATGCTGCTTATGACCAGGAAAAGTGGGAGATGAGTCACAGACTCCAAGCTGCAAATTGTCCTGTTCCAGCAACTGGGCTCAGTGAGATATCCCAAGCAGCTGGGGACAGGTGTTCATGAAAAAAATGACAGGACTCTCCAGACGCCACTGGATACCAGAAAACAACACACTCAAATCTGTTCCTTGGTGGCTTATGGCTTATGTCACTCTCTCTAGAGGTATGTTGGTTAAAACGCCCCTGGATACAGCTCAGTCTGGGAACTAAATGCAGAGCCTGATGCATGCAAGGCCACATCCCTGACCCAGCCAGGAAAGGATTTCTTTGAAATCACACTTGCACTGGCTTGCTTAAAGATTCTGAAGCATCATCCAATGACAAGGTTAGCTGGGATTTAAGGCATTTTAGCATGGAGAAAATATTCTTATTCTTTTCCAGAATCAGTTCCAGCCTTTATGCATATGTCAAGTTTTTTTTTTAAAAAGAAGAGAAAAAGAAGGCAACTCTCCCTAGGGACAAATTAAGGTATTTGCATGTGAATAGGATCATTCCCTTTCCCCAACTGCCATAAAACTTCGAGGCATATTTGCAGTTGGCCACTGGGAAGTAGTGGAATGCCAGTGACAGAAACTGAACACAAAGTCCTTTTCCATGGTGTCTTGTCCTCTGAATTATAAAGAAGAAACAAGTACCAGAAAGGCACTGTGGGGATATTGCAAAAGAGCTAGCCTAGGAGAACAGAGAGTGAAGGGCAACCAGAGGCTTAAGAGGTAGAGAGCGCTTTCATGGAGGGTGATGAGCTCCTTAGGAAGCAGAGAGCGAGTTTCACCCTCTTTGGCAACCACTGATGTCTAAGCGGTTTCACCTGCCATTCTCAGTAGAAGGACACAGCGCTTTCATCCAGAGAGAAGCGCTTGTTTATGGCGCAGAAAATAGGCTGGCAAGTTTGATCTCCTCACTATCCTATAAGGGCACGTAACTGGAAATGAGGTTCAAAAAATAACTCACAGGTCTCAATGGCGATGTGTCTGTTTCATCCAGAAAACCCAGAATCTGGGCCTGGGAATTTGAGGGAACTCTGGCCAAAGTCAGCTTATTCTTCCAAAAACATTATTATTTAATTATTGTTGGGGCTGATTGGGTTCTCCAAGAGATACTGAGGTCTGGGAGTTTCCCTGCCCACATTCAGGGCCAACAACCTTGGGCCAATAGACAAAGAAGCACAACTCACTCCTTTCACTCCTCACTCCAACTAACTACACACACACACACACACACACACACACACACACACACCCCACCCCAAAATCAAATCTGCCAGAGATATATACTGTACAAAATGCAGGGAGTTACAAGAGGTAAAGGTTCTTTATCTCCAAAAAATGAGATACTGGGCAAACCAGGGAGCCATGCCCCCAGCTCCCAGAGGCTATATAAGAAATAACACCCAGGTCGTGTTATTTTCTCTCATCCTTGGCTGATAAACAATGATTTCAGTAATATTTCTAGTCATTTTCATATAACACAGTTAGAGAAACATTTATCTATACCTGGGATTAAATTTATAGGGTGACCATTTCCTGGGAGATCATACCATATAGCCCAGACTGCATTCCCTTCTCCAGACTGATCATTCTCAATCCCCTCAGGGTCCTATTGATCCACTGCTTATCTTTGGGCCAGAACAGATCTTGTTCCATGGTCTTGCTCTCAGAACACTGTGCAGGACACTTAGTTGCCCTATGTCGAAGCCAGGGTGATTTCACTTCTTGCTGCTTGCCCTGAGTCCATTTAGTCCCATGGTGAAGCCCTCCTTTTTGGGGCGTAAGGAGTTAGAATCAATCTAAAGGCAACTGAGGCTTTTAGTAAGGAAATATGATGTATGTATATTTCCAGGAATATACATATTTCCAGGAATAATTAATTCACTAATGCATAGTGTTAACTGTCTTTCTCTGTGTATGCAAAATCCTTTATAGTAGCATAAGCATATGTAAAGGGCATACAGGAAAGAGAGAAGCAGCCCTTCATTTACAATACAGAACCCAGGAATAGCAAGCAGGGCTGAAAATTAGGTTGTTGTTGAGTATTACAACTATTATTATTACTATTATTATTGTTGTTGTTATTGTTATTATTATTATTTTGTTTGGGCTCCATACCCTCTACATTTAGGGCTCACTCCTGACTCTGTGCTCCAGAATCACTCCTGGCAGGCTTGGGGAACCCTATAGGGTGCCGGGAATTGAATCTGGGTCAGTCTTGCATAAGGCCCTTCCTGCTGTACTATCTATTGCTATAGCCTTAAAGCCAACTTCCTAAACCAGCCCTTCAGCAACACTCTCTTTCAGGCCCAGAAGAGTGAAGGCCTTGATAAGCCACAGCGGTTGCTACCAGCAAGAACTATTTGTGAGACTGTGTCCCAGCTCCCTGTCTGAGGGTGGGCAGGTGTGGTGTGAACAGTCTGGTGCGAACAGTGACCAAGGGAAAGCAGAAGAAGCAGTTACGGATTGGTAAGGATGAATGTCTGTGGACAGAGTTGGAGCCCAAGGTGTCCAGGTGCAAAGAAGACCATGAGGGACATTCTCGATAAAACCCAGGTGGTGCCACTCTCTGCTTTTCAGGGACACTTAGCATGCCTTGGGAGACTGCTATGCTGGTGTGAGGGTTTGGCATTTGGAGGCAAATTCTTTTGTTTCCTTTTTTTCACTTTGGTTTTTGGGCCATACTTGGTACTGCTCAGGGTTACTCCTGGCTCTGCACTCAGGAATCATCCCTGGCAGACTCGGGATCATATGGGATACTAGGGATCAAACCTGGGTCAGCTGTGTGCAAGGCAAATGCCCTACCCACTCTACTATCATTCCCGTACCCAGATTCTCTTATTTCAAAGTCTGCCACCCTGCCCAAATTTTGTGCACTCGGCAAGTTAGTCGACTCTTTTTGAGCTATCAGTTCCCCAAGTAAAAAATAAGGGTTGTAAGGACTGTCTTTGTGGGGCTGGAGCAATAGCACAGCGGATAGGGTGTCTCATTGCACACAGCTGACCTGGGTTCTATCCCTGCTATCCCATATAGTCCCCTGAACACCTCCAGGAGTAATTCCGAGGTGCAGAGCCAGGAGTAACCTCTGAGCATTGCAGGGTGTGGTGCACCCCCACACTCCCTCCAGCAAATAAAGACTGTCTTTACAGAAGTGCTGGGAAGATGAGAAGAAGCAACACTGCAATGCGCCCAATCTGGCTCAGAGCAGAGCGGATCTTTTTAAAGGTTGTAGGCAACGATTTCTGCTCAACTAGCTGGAGTTTTCCAGGAAGCACCTTGGCAACATTAATCTTTGTTAGAGGAAATTGGGGAGCAAAATGTCAACCCCCAATTTTTCATCAAGTTAATTCATCTAACACACATGAACTATTTTATATGCCAGACATTGAAAATTAGGCAAAGCTCAGTCTTTAGTAAAAACACCTTGGTGTAGTGAGCATAGCCTTTTGGTTATGACTCACAGAAGGAAATCTCAGAACACAGTATACACACTCAAGTAAGCATGCCTGAACACACATGAGCATGCATACAAAACTGGAAATAAAGTTTCTAAAATAGTACTTGCTTTTATATGAAAAATCACTGTGACTGTATCACTGTCTTCCCGTTCATCTTCGATTTGCTCGAGCGGGCTCCAATAACATCTCCATATGTCCTGTCTCATGCTAGTAGAGCCCAAGGACATCTGCTTGCTCCAGGAACATAAAGAGCCTCAAACCATTTCATCAGGTCATGGGAATGAGGTCTATAATTGTTACTGGTATTTGGCATATCAAATACGACATGGGAGGCTTGCCAGGCTCTGCTGTGAGGGTGGCATACTCTTGTAGTCACCTCTAAATCCAGCATTTATTGGCAAGTCGGACTGTAATAGGCTCTTCTGCTGGGTGGAGTTCTGATGAGAGGGAAGTCCGATGTGGAAAATGGTGACCCTCATGGAGTGGGGGGTGTCGTCTGGCTTGTTGCAAGGCTCTGCTGGGGTGGCGGGCCAGGGCTAGAACCCACCATCCCTCCTGGGTGCCTCGTGAGTGGCTGGGCACAGGGAGAGCCGGTAGCAGCTCTGCCCCATGTCTGTGAATCTCTGGATCAGCATACCTGGACTGAACTTGAAAATGACTGCTGCAGGGTGGGTCTGATGAGCCAGGCTGTAATAGGCTCTTCTGCTGGGTGGAGTTCTGACGAGAGGGAAGTCCGGATGTGGAAAATGGCGGCCCTCATGGAGTGGGGGTCATCTGGCTTGTTGCGAGGCTCTGCTGGGGTGAAAAATATATTTCCTATACTAGTTTATTTTATTAAAAATTGCTAATGGTGGGGCCAGAATGGTAGCACAGCAAGTAGAGCATTTGCCTTGCATGCAGCCGACCCAGGTTTCATCACCAGTTCCCATATGGTCCCCCGAGCACTGCCAAGAGTAACACCTGAGTGCAGAGTCAGAAATAATCCCTGAGCATTGCCGGGTGTGACCCAAAAAGCAAAAAAAAAAGGTTAATGGTGGTCAGGGTGATAGTGTAGCAGGCAGGACACTTGCCTTGCATGTGGCCGATACAGGTTCAATCTTCAGCATCCCATGTGGTTCTCTGAGCATTACTGGAAGTAATCCTGAGTACAGAGCCAAGTGTAACCCCTTAATATTTCCAGGGGTGGTCTCAAAACAACAAAAAGTGATAATGATAACTCACTACATGATTTCTTGATTTTTTTCTGTCTATGCTTATAAATTTTTGGTCTTCAAATTGCCCATCTTCAGGTGTAGAAAAGTTTGGAAAACTACTGATTGATTACATAGGTTATAACTGCCAGCCTTTGGACTGTTATATAGGATAGGTTTTGTCTGTAAGTGTACAAAGCTGAAGAATGATGTTATAGCTCATAGCCTTCAATTTGAAAAACAGAAACTCATCTTCCTTATGACCATGGCTGGAATAGCCTGTGTCAAAAAACTATAGGAAGGAGGAAAGTGATATCTTAGAGGAGATTTTACCTGCAGATTGATTTTTTCTAAACCTGTCCTGAATTCCAAACCCATCTTGAATACTATTGTCTTAGGGATGAATATGAGATGCAGTTCCAGGCAATGGGAGAAGAAGTGACGTCTCAATGGGTCTCTGGTAAATGGTTTCCTTGCTCTAAAAAGGTGCATGAAAATGTGGCATTATTCTTCGATCGTGATGTGGTGCCTGAACCTGGGACAGCAATGTGTCGTCTGCAGCCTGGCCACCAGGAATGGCAGGATTTCACTTGGATTTCTGAAACAATTCCAAAGACACTGATTTACCAAACTTTGCTAACTTTGGCACTTGTTACATGAGATGTTATATATGTTCTTAACTCTGTTTGTTTGTATGTTTTGTTTTGTTTGGGGCCACACCTGGCAGTACTCAGGGCTTACTCTGGGCTCTATGCTCAGGAATAACTCCTGATCTGACTTGGGAGACTATATGTGGTACCGGGGATGAAACCCAGGTTGGCCATGTGCAAGGAAGTGCTCGACCTGTGTACAATCTTTCTGGCCCATTTTTAACTCTCTAAGTTTCTTGGACAGGATCTTTATATTAAGCTTTTAACGTTTTAAGGTAGGAGTCTGTGTATGTGTGTTTGTGTGTGTTTGGTCTCTATTATATGTACTTCAGGTGATAGACTGATTTACTTGTCTCCTGCATCTGCAGTATGTACTGCGAAATTTATCTTTGAGTAACTTATAAATCTTTAGAATCAAATAAGGGTACTAATTTCCTTCTTACTGTGTTCATGCTGGTGCATAGCACTGGTGGCTACCATTCAGACTGTGTGATTGGGAAAAATTTCAGAGCTGGAATCAGTGTTTCATCAAGTCCACATCATGTGAACAAATTCTTGTAATAGTCCCTTACAAACTAGTATGATTGAACTGATCTTAACATTGTAGTCAACCGAGGCCTCAAGCAACTCAACTTTGTGTTTTAGGAAAGTTACTTAGCCTCTCTGGGTCTCAGTTTCTTCATTAGTTTCCAAAACAATAATAGGAGACTGGATATGATTTTCATGTCTACGATTTCTGTGATGCTACAGAGTATCTAGGTAAAATTCCACAGAGGAAGATGTTTAAGATTGATGTGGCTATTAATAGGGCTTTGTATGCTTTAATTGTTTTATTTTAGAAGTAGGGACATGAAGCAAGTAAGATTTGATAGGATAGGATCTAGATTTAGGTCCTCAGTGCTATTGTTTGGTGACCATAAAAACCTCAGGGGTGACACCATTCTTGTACAGAACTGCTGTGATACTTCTGAATCTCAACATCTGTTTCCCCTACCGAAAAGCAGAGATAATGGGCCTGACCTTATCTGTTGACTCTTTTGAGGTGGTGTAAGATTCAGAGGAAGGAGCATAGATTAAAAGCACTGGGTCGGCTACTCATATGCTAAGCAGAAGGTCTTACTGTTTTGGTGATTTCTGTTAACTTCAGTCTTGTAAAATTCTGTGCTGTGGTTCTAACAAGCTCTTAGGTGCAGTTTCCTTCTCAGTTTTATGCTTCAGAAGCACCCGTCATTCATGGTCATGAACTCCAGATCTCCTCAGTCAATTTTATTCTATGACTTTTTCCACTTTCTAATAAATGATCTTCAATGGTGCTATGTAAGGAAAATCAGCAAATGACTTGAGGGGCGCAGAGGTGAGTGTTGAGATGGGTAGAGACATGGCTGAAGTTGATTTCCTTTTTGGAAAAAATTCTTCACATTTCATTCAAAATTCTATTGGCGGAAATCAGTGTAGCTAGAGTGAAATCCTCCTCAGAAAGCCAGTGAATGGATCAGGCAGAGATTAACATGCTGGTGTGGTGGTGCTGACAAATAAATATCTATTTCTTAAATAAAAGAAGAATACTTAGTTTTCCAAAGTAAGTGTGTGAAGTCACTCTCTTCCTGCTCTTCACTGCCCCCGCCCCAGGAGAGTCTGCTGCTCTTGCTCACTTTTGTTGGAGTTCTAATCTGAAGTTCTGGCACATGACATGATTTCCATAACTGTGTTTGCCTCTCCACAGAGCCAGTCGTAGAGCTGGCCCAATGCCTGTGCTCTGCTCCTAACGACCCTCCCATATGTCCCTATAAATAGGCTGCTGTTCAGTGCTGTTCTCGGGCTTGGTTTGGACAATAACCATGACTTCCTTTCCTTCCCTGCCATCTGATTTTAAATAATCTCTGACAGTCAGGATGTGATAAGTGTACTGTGTCAGAGTTCAGAGTTCTGAGCACAATTTTCCAACATAAGGCAGGCTCAAAATACACATTTCAGACAAAACATGGAAATGCTACCAATTGCTGGTGAATTCCCTTTGAGTTTCTCTCTTCCCTTTCAGGAAATGTTGCTTCGGGTCCGTGGTTCTTGTCACACCAGCGTCTGCGGTCTCACTCTAAGTCATTGCCTTGGCAACACCACTTCCCCAAGGCCACAACGTTTGGATGGACAGTTTCTATTTTGTCTTTGTCTCTTATTCACTAGCCAGTGGCACAGAGGCTCGTGACCCTGCTTATTCCAGCTTTATTTGTTCTCTTCTGTGCAATGAGGAAAGCCAAGATTTCTCAAGCCTCTTCTGCTGGCTCAGCAAGGTGCTCTGCAAAGTCAGTCTTATACTATAAGAATAGTAGGGCATATTCCTGTTTAAGGACAACTTGGCTAAAAATACTAGACTGGGATAAGGTCATACTTTCAGGATGCTGATTTGGTGAGGGGTGGGGTGGAAGGAAGAGTATCTCTTCTTAATTTTTTAATTTGACAATTGCCTTCCCTTAGATCCCTTAGATCAAGTTGTTCTTGCACCAAACTTCCTGCTCATAATTGTAGATTGGACAGAATTTATTTCCTTCTCACCTGCACACACACACAAAGTCCCATGTGCCATTAATTCTGTAAAAGTCAAGAGAGTAGTTTTAACTGGACAAAATATATGAAAATGCAGTCCCAAATGTATGGCCCACAGTTTTATCTATATTGACTAAGAATTGTCCAACCCATTGCAAAGGGGAAGTGGACTAATCTACTACATGCCCATTGTGTGCTAGATTGACAAATACTGTTTTTGTTTTCCCCATTCTTTTGTAAATGCCAGGTGGTGGTTTCAGTTATAGTGTAACTCCTGGTAATACCTGCGCTGATGCCCCCGTACTCAGTGACTCCTGGTAATACCTGCTCTGATGCCCCACGCTCAGTGACTCCTGGTAATACCTGCTCTGATGACCCATACTCAGTGACTCCTGGTAATACCTGAGCTGATGCTCCTTACACAGTGATTCCTGGTAATACCTGCTGAGATGATGACCCATAGTCAGTGACTCCTGGTAATACCTGCTCTGATGCCCCTTACACAGTGACTCTCGGTAATACCTGAGCTGATGACCCGTACTCAGTGACTCCTGGTAATACCTGCTCTGATGCCCCTTATACAGTGACTCTCGGTAATACCTGAGCTGATGACCCGGTACTCAGTGACTCCTGGTAATACCTGCTCTGATGCTCCTTACACAGTGGTTCCTGGTAATACCTGAGATGATGGCCCATAGTCAGTGACTCCTGGTAAAACCTGCTCTGATGCCCCTTACACAGTGACTCTCGGTAATACCTG
The DNA here is from genome assembly GCA_021461705.1 of Cryptotis parvus. Taxonomy (NCBI): domain Eukaryota; kingdom Metazoa; phylum Chordata; class Mammalia; order Eulipotyphla; family Soricidae; genus Cryptotis; species Cryptotis parvus. Next base: position 7,616 of record JAJIBD010014536.1, on the reverse strand, counting down.
AGCTGATGCCCCGTACTCAGTGACTCCTGGTAATACCTGAGCTGATGCCCCTACACAGTGACTCCTGGGTAACTGGGTGTGAGCAATAGGACTAGAGGGTCTAGAGCCCCAGCATGACTTTACATAAGCACTTGGGGGGTGGGGTGGGAAAGCTTTATATAATCCCATAAAATTATGTTAGACTAGACTGCAGGTCCTAGGTTGTGGAATAAGGTTGATTAAATCACCCATGTCTTATAATTGTATCAAACTATTTTAAGACCAGTATAATTTTTGGTCTTCTTATGCTAGTATACACTCGATGACTTAAACAAAAGGTATTTACCTTTTTGTGTCTGGAGGATGGGAAACCCAAAATCAAGGAGTTGACAGATCCAGGACATTGAGGTCTTGGGTTGCAGCAGGTGAATTCAGCAGTGAGGACACAAACCTTTAATGGTTTCAATGTCTCGGAGGACATCAGATTCATTAAAGGGATTTGAATATTTAAGTATGTGTGTATTTCTGTGCCTGGATTTTACAATTTTTTTGACTGATACCTAAGGAGTTGGGGTGGAAAAAGTAGCCTGCCTTGTAGACTACCTCAACATTAGAAAGGCAATAAAATAGGAGCTCTAAGCACAAAGTGGGGGGTGGCATTCAGAGTTTTGATTCAGAATGAGGTTTACTACCCAACTTCTAAGTGTGATATTAGGCAAATTACTTACTTCTTAATGCTTTGTCTGAAAATCGAGGAAGATAAATATGAAGGATAAATACAAGCTGTGAAGATTAGAGCCTGTGGCTGTGGTAGAGATAACGTGCTTTGCATGTGCAAGGATCTGGGGTCTGGCATGGTCCCTTGGGCACTGCTACAGTCTTGGTAACTCCCAAGCCCTCCAGGACTGAGCATTCTGGAAATGAAACCCAACACCACCCAAAAATTTGGGGTGGTAAAGAGTCAGTGATTTTACACACACACACACACACAAACACACACACATATGAATAAATATAATGCCTGGCGTTAATAAACACTTTGCAAGGGCTTGTGCTAAGGGTCTTCCCTTATTGGTGCTATGATAATCATTACTGTCAGTTGCTAGGGTTGCCTTTCACATAGCACTGTGGAATGGTCAACCTCAAACAATAAAAATTACTTTTCTCAGACTTGTGGAAGCTGGAGGAGTAATGATGTTTGTGTTCCTTCAGTGAAAATGTGGGTCATTCCAGGCCTGTCATCTTGGCTGACAGATGTCTTCTCTCTGTTCTTAGATTCTCACCTCTCGGTCTTTGTGTCAGTGTCCGAGTTCCCTATCCCTATTTGATTTGAGCAGATCCCAGTTTCTTTGTTTCTCCTCAGTTCCTTCTCTAGAGATCTTACATCTGAATGTGGTGACATTCTGAAATACTCCGGTATGGAACTTCAACATTTTCAAATTGAGGAACACAATTAAGCTCAAGCTCTAACAAGTTTAGACACAATTTTAGGTTAAATGTTATTCTTACATGGTTGCCTGCCTTATCTATTTTTAAGAAATACATGTAAATTGAGGGAAGAAAGGGACTCTTATCCACTGTGGGTGGGAATGTCAACTGGTACAGCCTTTGGAAAATATGGACAATCCTCCAAACACTAGAAATTGAGCTCCCTTTTTGACCCAGCCATACCACTCCTTGTTTTTTGACCCTGGGGAGACAAAAAACACAGCAGAAACACTATCTGCACTTTTATGTTCATAGCAGCACTATTCACAGTAGCCAGAATCTGGAAACAACCAGAGTGCAGAGAACAGATGACTGGATAAAGAAACTTTTGGTACATTTACAGAATGGAATACTATGCAGATGTTAGGAAAAAACGACATTATAAAATTTGCCTATAAATGGATGGACATGGAGAGGATCATGCTGAGTGAAATTAGCCAAAAGGAAAAAGATATAGAATGACTGCATTTAGTTCCATGATATATATATATATATAACAATATATATTAGCATGATATAGATATACATATTATGATACTAATTTCCAAGGTCAGGTCAAACATGGATCAGGAGGTCTTGTCAAAGGTAGAAATTACCACAGACATGTGGGAGTCAGTAGTTAGGTAAGACGGAGAAGGGAACAGTGTGCTAATAATTGTTGAAAGTGATAATACCAGTCTAGAATTGAGCATTAAATACAGGCAAAAAGATACACATGATAGCCTCTAAGTGTATGTATTATAATCCACAATATGAAAGAGAAGGAAGGGGGAAATAGAGAGAGAGGGAGAGAGAGAGAGAAAAGAGATAAAGAGCCTGTCATAGAGGCAGGCTAGGGAAGGGGAGGGAATCGGGGACATTGGTGATGGGAAATGGGCACTGATGGAGGGATGGATGCTGGAACACTATATGACCGAAATCCAAACACCGAACATCTTTGTAATTGTATATCTCTCAGTGGTATAATAAAATATTTTTAAAAATTGCATGCTGTAGACGCAGGCTGGGGAGAAGGAGGAAATCATGGGACATTGGTGGAGGGAAATGGGCACTGGTAGAGGGATGGGTGCTGGAATACCGTATGACTGAAACCCAAATATAAACACTTTTGTAACTGTATATCTCACGGTAGTATAATCAAAATTTTAAAAAAATTGACTGCCTTTCTCATAACCTTTAAAAAACACACAAGAATATTGGTAAAAGTTTAATGGATGCTGGCTGAGATGGAGTCAATGGTATTTTCCCACAAGAAAAAATCCACAGAATTATAGGCCAAAGAGTAACTCAATACCTGTAATTAGGGCAGGATCATTATAATACACTTCAGATTTTCTTGGTGGACTCAATTTTATTATCTTATTATAGCTAACTAAACTTGAACCATAAGTTTTAAGAGTTTCCTATTAGGTAATTTCATGCCAGTCAAATCCCTAAAGCTTTGGCCGTCTTAACGAGGTCCCTGTGTGTGTGCCTGGAGCTGGCTGGACAAGGGGGAGTACTGGTAGAATTCATTGACTGCAGTTCAGTCTTCTCACCAGACTGTGTATTAGGAGAATGTTCTGAGTGCTAAGTATGAGAAACAAACTCCAGTTACCGAAAGCTGAAAAAGGTTTTTCTGGACTGTTTCAGTGAAGTTCTGTTCCTTTGACTTTTGGTTGAGTCTGGTCAATAGTATATTCTGTTAGAAGACCAGAGTAGGTGGCAAAAATGCACGATCTCTCTCCTCTCTCTCTTCCTCTCTCTCCTCTCTCTCTTTTCTCTCTCCTCTCTCTGTCTCTCTGTCTCTGTCTCTCTCTGTCTCTCTGTCTCTCTCTATCTCTCTCTCACTCTCTCTCTCTCCCTCCACTTTGGGGTATACCCTGAGGATCAGGTCCCTTGGTCAGCAGTCATAGGTCAACTCAAGTGAGCTTTTCAATATTCTAACAATTCCTCCCACCTTTCACTTCCCTCAGTACTATCAGGCAATTTCTCTATTTACTTGTGGTTTACCTACACCTTGAGTAGGACTTTTCTGGACTGTTGGAGCCTGAGGCTAAAAGAAATATTAATAATATTTACCTTATCTTTATAATGTTGATATTTTGCCTTTTTTACTTATACTTTTGTTTTGTTTTGCTTTGCCTTTTTGGGCTACAACCAACTGTGCTTGGGTTTGGTCCTGGCTCTGTGCTCAGGAATCACTTCTGGTGGGGCTCAGAGGACCACATGGAGTACTAGGGATTGAATCCAGTCGCATGCACCACCCACATTTCTGGCATGATTAAAAAGAATCAAAACAAAGCTATGTATTATTTATTTTGGTCATGAGATTTTTGGTGCCACTTTTAATTTTGCACCTGAGGCCAGGAGGGCCTTTACTCACTTTGCCATCAGTCCCGGTGCAAGGTTACTTCCTGATAAGTTGTCCCTGTATACAATCGTCCTTACTGGACAGGTAGTTTATTTCCTTTTGAGAACTTGATCGGATGCTGCTACCTTTTAAAAGGAGAGATTATTATTGTCTCTGGGGCAGTATTTTACTAAAGACTTGACCAGGTTAAAATATTTAGTTGACAGCTAAAAAACCTTTGAAAACTTCATGTGAAAAAATCTAGATTTCTAGGTTTCTCTTGAAAACAAACCGTGTAACATGCCTCCATGCTGCTCCTACTTGGCAACCATTGATTGAACTTGTATAAGGGCAATGCTGGAGGAGACGAGGAGCCGAACTTTCCACCAGATGTGTGTCCGCTCCGTTTTTTTAATGTCAAGGGAGGTGTACAGCTCCTTTCCTTCCTCTTGCATCTGCCTTGTGCCTCTGCCAAGCTTACTCCCTCAGGACACCCGACTGCCTCCCCAGCCTCTCCCTGCCTCTAAGCAAGTCCATGCCAGCTGAGGAACAAGTTAACTGGCTCCCCCCCTTTGCACCATGGAGAACAAACGGTGATGCTCTGCTGTACGGCTTGTAGCTTACTGCTTTGGAGTTAGGAAACAAGGATTTATTTTTTAAATTATTCTTAAAAATTTTATTATACCACCATGAGATATACAGTTACACAGCTGTTCATGATTGGGTTTCAGTCATACAGTGTTCCACCACCCATCCCACCACCAGTGGAGGGATTTCCCACCACCAATGTCCCCTAACTCCCTCCCCTCCCCAAGCCTGCATCTATGGCAGGCAATTTTCACTCTCTCTCTCTCTCTTTTCTCTCTCTCTCTCCTCTTACACATTGTAGCTTGCAATACATACATTTAGGGGATAGCATGTATATCCCTTTGTCTACAATCAATACTCAGTTCTAGTCTGGCATTACCACTTCCAACATTATTGGCATATTGGTTCCTTCTCTATCTTACTTAACCTCTGACCCCCACACACGTGTGGTAAATTTCAACCACTGATAAGTCTTCCTGGTCCATGTTTGCCTGGCCTTGGATATTGATATCATAATTTTCATATCATAATGATATAATTTGTGGATATTTATATCCCACAAATGAGTGCAGTCATTCTGTATCTGGATAGACTTATGACTACTTTCACTCAGCATGATCCTCTCCATGTCCATCCATTTATAGGAAAATTTCATAACTTCATTTTTCCTAACAGCTACATAGTATTCCATTGTGTAGATGTATCACCAAAACTGGGGTTTTAATGGTTAAAATTTTTTGTTTCATAAAACCACTGTTAAAATAAGTACGGAAAATAACTTTAAACACCAGGAAAATAGAATATGTCTTGATGATGAGAAGGGGCATACAAACATTTTGTTAGATAGATTCTGTCTCAGGGTAAAATTACTTTCAAGATGGGGAGAAAAAGAGGTAAGATGGAATGTTATCAAAGACAATGATTAAAAAAACATTTGACCTTCAAGCTAAACTTAGATGACCTAAGGTTCCACCCCTTTCCTCTAAATTATGTATTTTCAAATGTAACTTTAAGACTTTGTGTTGACTATCAGTTAAGATTCAATTCAGCAGAATCTCTAAAAATACTTTTAATTCTGGTGAAAATAATCCAACTTATTTTGCTGGGAAAAAATAAAGACTCATTAATTTTGAGTTTGGAAATGTGATTGACTTTATAGCCCAACTGGTGATGAAAGAAAAAGCAAGAGAGTCCCTTAAATATACAAACTTCTAGGAAAGAGCAGATTGTGTGTTTGTTAGGAATTGAGGATCTCAAAAAATGAAGAAAAGGAATACATTTTATGGAATAAGGAAGGAGAAAGGACATGAGTTTTAAATACAGGAATCACTATCACTGGTAATGGCAGATTAAAACTCACCATTGAATATGCACAAAGAGACTTAAGTGATAAATTCTAAATATCTGCAGGGCTAGCCACAATGTGTAAAATAAGAGGGAGAGAGATGCAGAGACAGAGAGAGAGACAGAGAGAGAGAGAGGAAACTGGGGTACCTGCTATTAAGGCAGCATGGGGGTGGGCGGAGGGGGGGGGTACATTGGTGGTGGAAATGGGGCACTGGTGGAGGGATGGGTGCTGGTATACTGTATTACCAAGAACCAATTATGAACACCTTTGTAATTGTATGTTTCATGGTGGTATAATAAAAAATTAAAAAAAAAAGAAATCACTATCACTATCTTCCCGTTCATCATCTATTTGCTAGAGCGGGCACCAGTAATATCTCCATATGTCCTGGCTCATGCTAGTAGAACCCAAAGACATCCGCTTGCTCCAAGAACATAAAGAGCCTCAAACCATTATATTAGGTCATGGGAATGACCTAATATAAATGTTACTGGTATTTGGCATATCAAATACGACACAAGCAGCTTGCCAGGCTTGCCATGCAGGTGGCATATGCTTGTAGTCACCTCTAAATAAAGCATTTATTGATGATCCACTAGTGGCCGCATGAGCCGGGTTGTGATAGTCTGGTCTGCTGGGTGGGGTTGTGGACGAGAGGGAAGTCCGGATGTGGAAAATGGCGGCCCCCATGGAGTCGGGGTGGTCGCCTGGCTTCTTGTGAGGCTCTGCTGGGGTGTCAGGCCAGGACTAGAACCCGCCATGCCTCCCGGGCGCCTCATGAGTGGCTGGGCACAGGGAGAGCAAGTAGCAGCTCTGCCCCATGTCTGAGAGTCTCTGGTTCAGCATACCTGGGCCAGATTGAAAAAAAACTGCTGCAGGGGTGGGTGTGGATGATCCGGGCTGTGATAGTCTGGTCTGCTGGGTGGAGTTGTGACGAGAGCAAAGTCCGGATGTGGAAAATGGTGGCACCCAAGGAGGTAGGGGGGGTCGTCTGGCTGGTTGTGAGGCTCTGCTGGGGTAGCAGGCCAGGGCTAGAACCCACCATGCCTCCCGGGCACCTCATGAGCGGCTAGGAAAATAAATTTTTTTTTCAAAAGTTAGGAAGAAGCTGGGGAACTTAGTAAGTAGAAAAAAGGTGTGTGCAAAAGTAGATTCAAAAAAAGAATCTTAGGGCTGGAACCATAGTCCAGTGGTAGGGTGTTTGCTTTGCATGTGTCCAACTCGGGTTTGGTTCCTGGCATCCCATATGGTCCCCCTATCACTGCCAGGAGTAATTCCAGGAGTGCAGAGTCAGGAGGAACCCCTGAGCATTGTGGGTTGTGACCCAAAAAAGCAAAAAAAACAATTTTTTAATTAAATTAAATTAAATAAATGAATCTTAGAGAAATTAACTTAAAATATGGTTACGGGCCAATGAATTGTTGAAAGGACTTTAGATTGTTTTAACAGACTAAATAATACTAGACACTAGATTTCCCTTGCTAAAAAGGTATTCCTAAAACTGTAGTCAACTCATAATTTCAGATTATAAATGGGTTGAATGGTCTTCTTAGGAAATGAAGATATATTCTTTAATTACTCAAGTTACCAGACTTGAGTTGAAGAGAACTGTAACCATGATAGTACTATTTATTCTGAAATTTATGTTACTTTGGTTAAATAAAACATTATTATTATTTCATGAATATATGTTGTCATAAGAATTTTAGATTAAGTTTTAATATCTGTAATAGATTTGAGTAATAACAGACATTAGTTTTCTGATGGGCTAAAAGCCCATCATTAGTTTTAGTGAAGGACTAAAACCTTTTTATAAAAGGTTATGTATAAATCTTTTATATATACATATAGATATATAACTTTTTATAAACATAAATAAAA
>JAJIBD010014535.1:0-22189 GCA_021461705.1 Cryptotis parvus | reverse complement strand
TCAATACTATAAACCTAAACCTTATATTATTGTATAGTATAACCTAACACTATTATAAATATATTAGTTAAACTATAATTTTTTAAAAGAGAGAGGACAGGGGAGATAGTACTGCACTTTATGGCATCTGCCTTGCATTCAGCCAAACTGGGTACTAATCCCAGGTACCCCAAATGGTTCCCCTAATCCCACAATATTTTTTGGCACCCCAAAATATTTTTTCATGAATTTGGAGTTCTGTGTTAGCTTACTTTTCAGTTGGTAGAAATTTTCCCTAGTACCAGTCACACTGTATTTTGTTGTCTGAAATTCTGCAAGCATGGACCTAAAACATATAAATCTCTTTCTTATTCATAGACAATCAAAACTCATATAATGTTTTGGATTTGGTGATTTCTCACTGATAGATCAGACCAAGATAATTAGAATCTTTTGTCTTCACAGGTTTTGCCTTTATCTTTACTTCATGTATGAAAAGTAATACAACTTTAAAATAATGCGTTTGCTTTGGAGCATAAGGAACATAACTTCACGTTACAGGATGCAAATATTTTTCACAGTTTACAATATTTGCAGTCAGGATGCTTCTTTCAATCAATATTAAGTGACAGTTGTAAAACTGTATTTGTCAGCACATAAACACTCTTAGTCATAATGGTTCATTTATAATTTCAATTGAGTTATATGCATTATGTACATTATTATGACACACATACTGAGCTAGTTTTATTTTCAAAATATCCAAGAAGAGTGTACTATAATTTCTCTTTAAAATGAAATGTTGTCTTGTTTATATGAAGACATGGAATTAATGAAACGGGGATAAATTTGACAGGGTAAAAATATAAGAAAAACCTTAGACATTGGAGGAATAACCAATATTCCCGATTTCTTTCTTAAAAATCAATAGCAGGGCCCGAGCGATAGCTCAGCGGGTAGGGCGTTTGCCTTGCGCGGCCCGCCCATGCCGGCTCGGGTTTGATCCCCTGGCATCCCATATGGTCCCCCGAGCACTGCCAGGAGTAATTCCTGAGTGCAGAGCCAGGAGTAACCCCTGAGGGTCGCGGGTGTGACCCAAAAAAAAAAAAAAAATCAATAGCAAAGGGCATTTTAGAAGATATTTACAGGTAAATGAAGCTGTTACATTTTAGAACTGGAATAAAAGTAAAACCATTACATGCAACAGGCAAAAGGAAATACAGCGGAGGCAGAAGACATTTTTAATACGGAGAGTCGATAAATAATGCGCGCTCTTGACATCATAATCAGCAATACTATAGAAGAAACCCGGCACTTGACAATGCCTTTTTAAAAAGTTATACTAAATGTGAACAATTGAATAGACACTCCCTTTTTTTGGTTTAAAGCATCATTTTTAATCCAAAAATATGTGACAAATTTATTTGATGAGTCCAAGGGAAATCGTTAATAAAATTTAATAACTCCGTGTGCTTAGGAACATCTCTGATTGAGAGCATCATCTCTCTTGTAGTCAGAAAATAATGCTTACCTACAAGGAAAAAATGAACTATTTTAGGCTTCTTGATGCCAAATGCCAAATGTGCCTGGAACAATCTGGAAAATGTTTAAGTATCTTCCCCTGAAGTCCTTTAGCGAGTTAGTAGGACTGTCGGAGGTGATTGGAACCAAGGGAAACATATCACACAGTCACTTGCCCCACATCACTCAGACTAAGGTCCAAAATGTAATTAAATGATTTTTAATTACATGTTAATGCCTGCATGCTCAGGAGCTCTGATAATGGGAAATAACTTTGGGTCAAAATGTCTTAGTGTGCTTAATTATTAGTAGACACTAAAAAAATGTTAAATACTTTTTTAAATTCTGAGAACCTATATAATTCTGAGTCCTATATAATGAAGTATTCCATGAAAAATGTCTATAATGTTCCAGTTTCATAAGACCTTCAATTTATTGGTTGAGTTTATTTTATAAATACAATCATTTTACCTCTCAATAGCTCAGATTCTTTTCATGAGACTTACTTAAATGAGATATCACTGTATCACTGTCTTCCCGTTCATCATTGATTTGCTCGAGCAGGCACCAGTAACATCTCCATATGTCCTGTCTAATACTAGTAGAGCCAAAGGGCATCTGCTTGCTCCAGGAACATAAAGAACCTCAAACCATTATATTAGGTCATGGGAATGAGGTTTATAATTGTTACTGGTAATTGGCATATAAAATACGACATGGGTAGCTTGCCAGGCTTGCCATGCGGGTGGCATACTCTTGTAGTCACCTCTAAAGAGAGCGAGTGGTGTCCTATGGCGTTTGTGAGTTCCTCTTCTATGTTCTTCAAAAGTTAGCCTTCAGGCCATCATTTCTATGTAACCCAACTGGCAAATGCAGAAAGCATAGGCAGATATGGTGTCCACGGTGGGTGGTTTTTCATTTATATCACTTCAAATATCTGTCACTACCTTGGGTTCTAGAGGTGTGGTGGTGCTGACTATGACAATGATAACGTTCAGACTCTTTGGGATTACCCAAAGAATATATTTCTACTGAACATCAAAGATCCTTAATTTCACCAGTTCAAGAGAAGAAAAGATGTAGGAATAGATCATTGGTAAAATCATTGCACTTCATGCAATCATTTTAAAATTCAAAATTCAAGCCAATATGCTTGCCTAGTATAATGAAGAAAAAGAACAAATAATAATTTTATATAAAATGTGACAATTATCTATACATAAAATTGTGTTCTTGGTATGGGAGAATGAGCTGGATTTAAAAGGTTAACTTTGGGGGCTGATGGGTAATTCAGTTACCCATATGGTCCCCTGAGCACTCCTAGGAGTAATTCCTGAGTGCAGAACCAGGACCAGCCCCGAGGAATTGCTGGATGTGACCCAAGAAGCAAGCAAATAAATAAATAAATAAATAAATAAATAAATAAATAAATAAATAAATAAATAAATAAGTTATTCGGTGACTGCGTAAGATAGGTTTGAATAGTGGTTGCGGAAATTTGAAATATCTGTAGTTGCAATGTGGGTTTGGGATCGAGTATTGAATATTTGTAAGAAATTAACATGAAGCTCTTTGTTAAAAAAAAACTGAGTAGAGAGGTGGGATCAATAACACAGTGGGTAGGGGCATTTTTGCCTTGCAGCAGGAGGGAAACTGAGGACATCGGTGGGGGGGAAGTGTACATTGGTGAAGGGACCAGTGAAGTGTACACTGATGAAGGGCCCAGTGTTGGAACATTGTATGACTAAAACTCAAGGAACATTGTATGCCCACCGGCTGCGTGACAGTCTTAGATAGTACTAAATTTTAGGATCAGGTCCTTCCCAGGATCTTTCACATTTATACACTGTATACAGTGCTAGGCAGGTACTAGCTGATACCCATCATCCCATTAAGCCTAGCAAGAAGTCAAAGCATCCCTCACATCATGAGGTCAGTAATTCTCAACATCCAGACTCCATAGTTCCTCAGAGCTCCACCCAAGAGAAAACCTGATCTTTTCCCTTTAAGTTTCATTTCTAAATGCTCGAGATGAGAGCCTTCTACTGAGAGTATACCACCTACACGTCAGAACCTGGAAGCTACCTGTGTTGCATTTGGTATGCAAAAAACAGTAACAATTATGGACCTCATTCACATGACCTGAAGTAATGGTTTGAGGCTCTTCCTGTCTCTGGAGCAAGCAGATGCCCTTGGGTTACACTTGCTTATGACAGAACATATGGAGATTTTACTGGTGCCTGCTCGAGCAAATCCATGAACAATGGGAAGACAAGTGATACAAGTGATATATGAAGCCCTGGATTCAAATTCTGCAGTACCAAAAAAGATAATAAAACATAAAATTTTACAGCTGTTGTTAGTCGAAAGGCTGAGAAGCAATAAAAGTAAGGTTTTAAAAAAATAACGCTTGAAATTCACTGCACTGGGGCGGGGCGATAGCCCAGCGGGTAGGGCGTTTGCCTTGCAAGCTGCCGGCCTGTGCCGGCCTGGGTTCGATCCCGGCATCCCATATGGTCCCCCGAGCTCCGCCAGGAGTGGTTCCTGAGTGCAGAGCCAGGAGAAACCCCTGAGCATTGCTGGGTGTGACCCAAAAAAGCAAAAAAAAGAAATTCACTGCACTGAAATAAAGTAAATATTTATCTTGAGGCAGGAGAGCAAAATGGGCTTTATAAAGTTTTAAATATATTCTCATTTTGGAAATGATTTTAAAAAAGTATGCTGGATTTAGAGATGACTACAAGAGTATGCTACCCGCATGGCAGAGCCTGGCAAGCTGCCCGTGTCGTATTTGCTATGCCAAATACCAGTAACAATTATAGACCTCATTCCCATGACCTGATGAAATGGTTTGAGGCTCTTTATGTTCCTGGAGCAAGCAGGTGCCCTTGGGCTCTACTTGCATGAGACAAGCCATATGGAGATGTTACTGGTGCCTGCTCAAGCAAATTGATGCTGAACAGGAAGACAGTGATACAGTGATACATTCTCCTAACTGCTAACTTAAGCTCCCACATACTGATATTGGACGCAAAATGAAAGTTCCATCTAGTTCAGTGATATTTTTTTGCTTTTAAGCTCATATTTTTAATCTCAAGTTAAAGCAAAGCATTTATACATTACCAGGCATTTTTGTCATCTACTTACCTGCCTTTATGTTTTTCAAGTGTATAATATGTCTTATTCCACTAAAATAAAACTGTCTCAAATACTACTGACAGAACTCAATTTGGCTTTTATACAAAAGCCTCATGGGAAACAAATACTAATATAGTCATAAATGGCGCAGTAACAGTAACTACAACCATTTGTCACTTGCTCAGCCATGTTTATACACTGCCAGAGAAGTAATATAATGGAACAGATTCTGAAAACTAGCATTATAAGTTTACCATTATTAAACGAAGAAATTTTCCACAGATCCATACTACATTAAATATAATTAGAATGAACGTCCTTTCCAAACCTTAACTCTAAATTTTTGTAAAAATTATGGCACGATAACCATAAAAATATTAAATACACATCAAAACACATCACTATTTATATAATCATTGACCCCATTTAGAGTGAAAGGGGGGAAGGGCAAGGCAGAAACTGACATTATTTTAATTTCTACATTACATACTGTCAAATATCCAGACTCCAAACTGCTTCAATACGATGCACAAGATTCTCATTTAACTTATAAAACATATAAAAAAGTAATTATTTTTTCACTTGATGAATCTTTTCTATTTGAAATATTGAAAATATACAATTTTGAAATACTTTATTGAGTTAATGCAAAAAATTATGTCAAAAATATTATGTAATATTATGCCTATATAGATGAGATCGGGTGCATTCAGGGTGGTATGACCGTAGATGGAAATATTATGCCTATATAAAGCAATCTAGTATATATATAATTACTATATGCTGCATGTATAGCTAAGAATTTCACATGTATTACCTCATTTTAAACTGTAGTCCAATAGGTAAAATTGTAATTATTCTCATGTTACAGATTAGAAAATTTAGGAAAGTTAGGAAAGATATGGGGATAGAACATGAATCCGGTCAGTTTTTCCCATTAATTAATGCACATATAAATTAAATCTTGCCTCCTCCTTTTTCACATCATGCCATATAACTGAAAATTAAAACATTTGACACAGCCAAATTTTAAGCACCATGGGTAAAGTTGCAATGCAGGTGACAGAGAAGTCACTATGGATTGAGTAGCTATGAAGGACTTAAGGATACAAAGGCAAGAGATTAGGCCTAAAAGCGAACAGGAAAAAAAAGAACACTGTTAATGGGGCAAAGATATAAACAAAAAAAATTGAAAAAATTTTTTAAAAATCAAGGGATGTCATCTATACCCATATTGAATACACATCTCAAAATCAACATACCAGCTTAACACTTAATATCATGTGCTCCAAGAACACATATCATGAATAATATCATATTATCATGATCATAATATCATGAACTCCATCCAGCAGACCAGCCTATCACAGTCTGGCTCATCCAGATCCACCCTGCAGCAGTCTTTTTTAAATCTGGCCCAGGTATGCTGATCCAGAGACTCACAGACATGGGGCAGAGCTGCTACTGGTTCTCCCTGTGCCCAGCTGCTCACGAGGCACCCAGGAGGGATGGTGGGTTCTAGCCCTGGCCAGCCACCTCAGCAGAGCCTCGCAACAAGCCAGATGAACCCCCACTCCATGAGGGCCTCCATTTTCCACATCCAGATTCCCCTCTTGTCAGAACTCCACCCAGCAGACCAACCTATCACAGCCTGGCTCACGCGGCCACTTTGCGGCCCACGCCGATTCATCAATAAATGCTCGATTTAGAGGTGACTACAAGAGTATGCCACCCATACGGCAGAGCCTGGCAAGCTGGCCCGTGTCGTATTTGATATGCCAAATACCAGTAACAATTATAGACCTCATTTCCATGACCTGTTGGAATGGTTTGAGGCTCTTTATGTTCCTGGAGCAAGCAGGTGCCCAAACTCTCTACTAGCTTGAGACAGGACATATGGATATGTTACAGTTGCCCGCTCGAGCCAATCAATGATGAATGGGAAGACAGTGATACAGTGATACAGTAATCATGTGCTACCATGTTTGCTCTGTTTCCCTGACATGTACATAAGTTTCACACTCACAAAACAGTGCCTGTAATTTTATCATGATATCCTTGTCACCTGCATTGTACCTGCCATATAATGCAATTTATTTGCTAAGTAAGCCATTGAGTATACAAAGGAATTGAAATTGGCAGAAGGGAGGAGGGTGCAAAGGGTCAGAACAGCAGGTAGGGCACTTGCTTTGCTGACCTGGGCTCATCCCCTGGCACCCCATATTGCCCCCTATGCACTGCCAGAAGTGGTCCATGAGCAAAGAGCCAGGAGTAAGTTCTGAGCACTTAGAGGTAAGGCACAAACAAAAAAGAAATCTAAAAGGTCCAGGACTCCCTTGTTCTCCCAAACAACCACAAGCCTCATCATCACTGTTTCTTCTTTCCAGAGCAGTATCCACAGTACAAAAAAAGACCTCTTTATATTCCCTGAATGGATCCTCCTTTTCATTTCACTCCCTAAACATTAAATAATATAATTTTCTCTTTTGTTCCATCTCATTATCTTTCTAACTCTTCCACTTATGCATTCATTATCATTGTTGTATTTTGGAATACCATATATTTTACTTCGACTCCACCATCTACTCCACAGTTCTCCCTGCATTAACAAATGCCTCAGAGACCTGGGCCCTATGAAAGCAGGATGAGAATGCTATTTGTGTCTCCAAAAGGGGAATGGAAAGAGCCATGCTTGGAATATCATGCCTCACTCAAGTGAGAGAAGGAATCCGGAGTTCCGACCTCCATAGCTGTTCCAGAGTCAGGGACGCTGTCTCGTTTGCCAAGGCATCAAAAATCAGATGGGCTGGACATGTAATGAAAATTGGAGAAAACCGCTGGACTACAGCCGTTACCGACTGGATCCCACGGGATGTCAAAAGATCACGTGGCTGCCCACCTACAAGATAGTCAGACTTCTTCATCAAGACCCTGAACCAACGTTTTAAGGCTCTTGGTATTCCTGAAGCAAGCAGATGTCATTGGGCTACACTGGCACGTGATAGGGTCAAACGGAAAAGTTACTGGTGCCCGCTCGAGCAAATCGATGAATAATGGGATGTCAAGTGATCAAGTGATCATATATTTTACTTAGATTAATGTTACAGCTGATACTCTTCCCAAAAAATACAACTATTTTACTCAAATATACCCCTACCCTTGGTATTTTCAAAATATTTTCCATATGAGACTCAAAGGAATGTTTGTATAACACAAATCTCATAATATCATAGTCTTATTCAAAACCATTCAATTGGCAGCTATGAGTTAGGAGCCTGCAACAGGGTTGAGCTGAGAATCTTGTCTCACTTCCCAAAGTCAACCAACTCTAAAGAGATTCAAACATCTCATGGAAAACAAAAAATAACTATTCTGATGAAACTGTCGATAATTATTTGAATACTTATAAAATAGAAAAATTATCTCTAATATCGTATTATCATCTCTGAGGCTTTGTTGAAGCAAAGTAGACACAGATATTGGGACAGACCTAAACTTCTCTACTTATAATAGGCTGGAATTGAGTCCAGAGCAATAATATAGTGGGTAGAGCATTTGCTTGCATGCAGCCTAGCCAGCTTTGATCCCAGCATCCCATATAGTATCCCAAGCACCACCAAGAGTAATTATTGAGTGCAGAGCCGAGAGTAACCCCTCAGCATCACTGGGTGTGACCCAAAAAAGAAAAAACAATAGGTTGAAGTCATTTAAGATATGAAGGCTGAGAACAAAGAGAAATTTAGTAAGAAGAAGACAGAGATAACTCATAAATTCTGGGGGAGAAACAAAATAAAATAAAAAATCACATCCTCTACCGATGACATTCTTCAAAGAAATTGACCAAACGCTCCTGAAATTTGTATGGAACAATAAACCCCAAGGATAGCTAAAGCAATCCTCGGGAAAAAGAAGATGGGAGGCATCACCTTTCCCAACTTCAAACTGTACTACAAGGCAGTAGTAATTAAAACAGCATGGTATTGGAATAAAAACAGACCTGTGGACCTACGGAATAGAATTGAGTATCCTGACACCCAACCTCAAACACATGATCATTTAATCTTTGATAAAGGTGCAATGAGTCTAAAATGGAGTAAGGAAAGCCTCTTCAACAAGTGGTGTTGGGAAAACTGGGCAGCAACATGTAAAAAAATAAATTTGGACCTATGTCTAACACCATGCACAAAAATCAGATCAAAATGGACTAAAGATCTCAATATCAGACTTGAATCCATAAAGTACATTGAAGAAAATATAGGAAAAACCCTCCACGACATTGAAGCTAAAGGCATCTTCAAAGGTGAAACATCACTAACAAAGCAACTAGAAGAAAAGATAAACATATGGGACTACATGAAACTGAAAAGCTTCTGCACCTCAAAAGAAACAGTGACTAAGATACAAAAGCAGTCCACAGAATGGGAAGGAATATTCACCCAATACCCATCTGATAAGGGGTTAATATCCAGGATATATCAGGCACTGGTAGAACTTTACAAGAAGAAAACAAACAACCCCATCAAAAAATGGGGACAAGAAATGAACAGAAACTTCAGCAAGGAAGAAATTCGAATGGCCAAAAAACATATGAAAAAATGCTCATCATCACTAATCATCAGAGAGATGCAAATCAAAACAACAATGAGATACCACTTTACACCACAGAGACTGGCACATATTCAAAAGAGCAAGAACAACAAGTGCTGGCGTGGATGTGGGGAAAAGGGGACACTCATCCATTGTTGGTGGGAATGCCGGCTGGTACAGCCTTTCTGGAAAACAATATGGACTTTCCTCCAAAGACTAGAAATTGAACTCCCATTTGACCCAGCCATACCACTCCTGGGAATCTACTCTGGGAAACCAAAAATACGCAGCGGAAACACCATCCCTACTTTTATGTTCATAGCAGCATTATTCACAATAGCCAGAATCTGGAAGCAACCAGAGTGCCCGAAAATCGATGACTGGATAAAGAAGCTTTGGTACATCTACACAATGGAATACTATGCAGCTGTTAGGAAAAATGAAGTTATAAAATTTGCCTATAAATGGATGGACATGGAGAAGATTATGTTGAGTGAAATTAGCCAGAAGGAGAGAGACAGATACAGAATGACTGCATTTATTTGCATGGCATAAATATATATGTACATATTATGATACCAATATCCAAGGTCAAGTGAAACATATATCAGGAGGTCTTGTCAAAGGTGGAGATTATCACAAACGTGTGGGAGTCAGAGTTTAGGTAAGACAGAAAATGGAACAGGGTGCTAATAATAGTCGAGGGTACTAATGCCAACCTAGAACTGAGCATTAAATAGAGGCAAAAGGATACACATGACAACCTTTTAATGTATGTTCTGTAATCCATAGTCTGGAAGGGAAGGAAAAGAGAAAGAGAGAGAAAGGGAAAGAAATAAAGAACCTGCCATGGAGCAGGGCTGGGGAAGGGGGGAGGGAACCGGGGATGTCGGTGGTGGGAGATGGGCACTGGTGGAGGGACGGGTGCTGAAACACTGTATGACCAAAACCCAAACATGAACTTTTTTAATTGTATATCTTTTTATTTGTATATCTCACGGTGGTATAATAAAATACTTTAAAAAAAAATCACATCCTCTGGAATCCTTCAAAGATCAGATTTTGGAAGACTCAATTTTGAATATGGGTTTTATATCAAAATGCATATATATCACGATCACGATCTTCCCGTTGATCATCTATTTGCTAGAGCGGGCACCAGTAATATCTCCATATGTCCTGTCTCATGCCAGTAGAACCAGGGGCATCGGCTTGGGGGCATCGGCTTGCTACAGGAACATAAAGAGCCTCAAACCATTATATTAGGTCGTGGGAATGACCTAATATAATTGTTACTGGAATTTGGCATATCATATACAACACGAGAAGCTTGCCAGGCTTTCCGAGCGGGAGGCAAACTCTTTTAAACACCTCCAAATAAAGCATTTATTGATGAACCGCGGCCGCTTGCAGCCGCTCGAGCCGGGCTGTGATGGGCTGGTCTGCTGGGTGGAGTTCTGACGAGACAGAAGTCCAAAAGTGGAAAATGGCGGCGCCCGTGGAGTGAGGAGGGGTGGTCTGGCTTGTTGTGAGGCTCTGCCTAGGTGGTGGGCCAGGGCTAGAACCCGCCATGCCTCCCAAATGCCTCATGAACGGCTGTGCACAGGGAGAGCAAGGAACAGCTCTGCCCCATGTGTGAGAGTCTCTGGACCAGCATACCTGGGCCGGATTGAGGAAAAAGCTGCTGCAGGGTGGGTGTCAGTGATCCGGGCTGTGATGGGCTGGTCTGCTGGGTGGAGTTCTGACGAGAGGAAAGTCCAAAAGTGGAAAATGGCGGCACCCGTGGAGTGAGGAGGGGGTGGTCTGGCTTGTTGTGAGGCTCTGCCGAGGTGGTGGGCCAGGGCTAGAACCCACCATGCCTCCGACTGCCCGACTGCCTCATGAACAGCATATATATTTGCATATGTGTGCAAAAGAGTACATGTGTAAAGAATATGTGTATACTTTTATCAACTTTCACAATTCTGGACATCCTGGATGAAGTCATTAACTTTTACACTGCAACTGAGACCTTTAACAGACAATTACTGAGTGAATAATATCTGAAGAATGACAGTGACTTCCTACAGACCTCATTATAGACAGCTGGCTCCTTATCATTTGGGCCTCAGCTCAGTAAAAATGTTCCTCCTCATGAAACAGACAATAGCTCTGTATTTCCTAGGCAATATTGTTTATTTAATCATTTGATGCTTTAAATAATCACATTCATGTACTAGTATTGGTCAACTACCTATGTTCCACATCATTATATAAACTTTGTCATAGCAGGTACATTCATAGCCATTCACAGTTCCTTTCCTAGTTCTGAGAACAGTGTGAGTAGATAAGTGACTAATAATAAATATCTATTTAAGAAAGGAAATTACAAATGAATATAGTCAATGAATATTTTTTAAGTATTCAGTTCAGAGAGGTTCTTTGGTGGTAATAGGGGGGGAGTGTTGGACCACACTTAGCAGCACTCAGTGACATCTTTTAGGACTGTGCTTAGGGTCACTCCAGGAGGTGCTTGAGGAACCGTTGTACTGAGGATAGAGCTTAGGCCTTCAGCAAGTAAAATATGGTTCCAGCCCTCTGAGTTAACCTTGCCACTATCAGAGAGGCTCTTAAATCAATTCAGAACACAAGGATGGGAGGATTATCTAGGACTTACCTGAATAAACAAATTTGAGTTTTCTGCTAAATTCTAATGGAATCCATCAGTATTATATATAATTGTTTCCCTATCAGTTGTGAAAGAATCAATAACTTCTGGCTAGAGAGATAGTAGAGCAGTAGGGCCCTTGCCTTACATGTGGTGGTTTGATCCCTGATACCCCATATGGACACTGAGTTCTGCCAGGAGTGATCCCTGATTGCAGAACCAGGAGTAAATCCTAAGCACTGCCAGGTGTGGCCCCAAAACAACAACAAAGTTAATAATTTCAAAATCACTTGTCACTTGTCCTCCCATTGATCATTGATTTGCTCGAGCGGGCACCAGTAACATCTCCATATGTCCTGTCTCATGCTCGTAGAGCCCAAGGGCATCTGCTTGCTTCAGGAACATAAAGAGCCTCAAACCATTCCATCAGGTCATGGGAATGAAGTCTATATTGTTACTGATATTTGACATATCAAATACGACACGGCTAGCTTGCCAGGCTCTGCCATGTGGGTGGGATACTCTTGTATTTGCCTCTAATCTCGAACATTTATTGATGAATTCTATCTTGGCTTGAAAACTGTGAGAACCTATACTTTTTCTTAGTAAAGAAGCAGATACCATTCTCACTATCTGGCTCATTTCTTGCTCACAAAAAAAAAATATGTTGTTAAAAAAAACACCTATTCTAATTTACAGACCAGTCCTAAGATGAAATCAATGTCTTTCTAGATTATTTCCAGAAATTTCATCAAATTCTACTCATGCAACTTTTATAAAAGATACACAGTGACTTGAACTCATAGTCACAGAAAACACTGACCACACTCCAGCCAGTGTCTCCACCCTAGTACTGACCTAAGCCTCTGAAATACCCAGGGAGACAGTGAGATCCAGGGCCACTTTTCAAAAGCCTTTCAGCAACCTCATTTACCCTGCCTTGTCTCATTCCACATTCATCTGCACTTTAGCCGGCATTGTATCTATTCTAACTGAATAATTCTTAAAATGATGAAGTAGAACACGAGCTAATAGTAAGAAGGTCCTTGACTGTGGATACTTCTGTTTGCAGAGAATGAAAGAATAATTGAGCGGATCAATATTATAGTCTCCAGTGTATTACACCTGGACAGTGCAATGCTAACTGGTCAATAGAAGCAACATTCCAAGTGCTAAATAATAGGGAGAATTTCTCTGTCATCAATTCTGAGTTGGAATTCACAGTGCACAGTGTGCCATTCAAAGTCATAATAACTTCATTGTTATATCATTGTAAATCATAATTTTATTTTAGAATAGGGACTCTATTTTTTGACTAGCTGACATGCTGTGAAAATGGACATATAATAAATAGTCCTTCTTGCACTGGCTCCTAGGAAACAGGTAATAAATGCTGTTGTCTAACTTGATAATGATATACCTGACAGAGGTGAGACACTTAATGATTATTCTTGAATAGGTGATGGAACAAGCAGTACACACATAGATCTTCTGCTGTGTCAATTTTTCCTAAATACTTTTGAATGATAATAGAACATACTTCAGCCGTATTTAAACAAACTAACATTAAGAAATGAGATTTTTCCTGTGACTATGTGTTCCAACTTAATGATGGCTATTTGTATATTAGTTACATGCTAGGCACTATTCTAAGTAATATATACACATTGACTTGATTCCTCTTCTAGGGTATCATAATAGTGACAATAATAATCATTATGATTTCTGTTTCCATAAAAAATAAAAAAAGTAAAACAATAGGAAAAGGTTTAAGACACTTGCCATGCATCCTGTCAACCCTGGTTCAAATCACTAGCACATGTATGGTTCCCCTGCCAGGAGTGAACCCTGAGCAAAGAACCAAGTATAAACCCTGAGCATCACCGTGTGACCCAAACATTATTCTTCCCCTCACACCATAAAAAGAAAATCCCACGAATCACAGAAAGGCACCTCTCCTAAGGGAAAGAATCTAGTGAGCACCAGAATCTGGATTTAAACTTAGGTGTCCATTATCTCACTGTGTTTCTCTAACACAATCAACAGGGAACTAGTATCACACCATATACTGAAATACTTTTATTATTTGCAAGGAAATCATCTCTAATTTCATTATGGAATTTAAAATATCTCTGTAGCCAGCTTTTAATAAAGATTCCTCTTTCAAAATTATGCTTTCCATTCTCCAAAGAAGAGATGCCATTGGGCTATACTGGCACGTGATAGGGTCAAGTGGAAATGTTACTGGCGCCCGCTCAAGGAAATCGATGAACAACGGGATTTCTAGTGATCTAGTGATCTCCAAAGAAGATATAAACAGAAAACAAACAGTCACATGAAAATATACTCATCTATTATTATTATTATGGAAATTCACACTGGAACAAACAATAAGTATGACTAAAATCCTCGAGAATTGCCATTGTGCACATGACAAGAAACAAGTGCTGCGGAGAGCACGAGAGAAGGGAACCTCTGTAGATCACTGGAAGGACTGCAAACTGGGGTGGTGATTATAAAAATTAGTATGAATAGAACTGATTTAAAATGCCCAAAAGATTTAACAGACAATAAAAGAGAGCTCTTAAATGCCCAATAAATATATCAAATGTAGCTATCTATTATAAAAACTCAAAAACGCAATACAATGTCAATTCATACTCACTAAATGGTCTCAAAATACAAAAATGTAGGCAATATTAGGTGCTGATGATAGAGAGAAACAATGATCATTTGTAGATATAATGATCTGATAAAACCATCTGGAAACGTCTACCAAAAGGTCTTATAATCCCATGACTCAATAACTTCACATCTAAAATATATTCAAGGGTACCAGAGATATAGGACAGTAGTAGAGCACTTGCCTTGAGACACTGAATTCAACTCCTGGCACCTAACTTGTCCGCCTCCCCACACAGACACACTCTGTGTGTGTGTGTGTGTATATATATATATATATATATGTATGTATACATATGCACATATATATACATGTATATTATTATACAAAAAAATGAAAATTCATATATACTCACCAAAGATGTATGTGTATATGTGTACATATGTTTATAGATGTTGTGCTTATATATAATGTGCAATTCTCACTAGATGTGAAATCAGCACTGAGAATCCACAATAGAATAGATAAATGCAGCATCATACAATCACACAATGAATGTAAGCAACAACAAGAAACAGAAAATTACAGGGGCCAGAGTGATAATCCAGTGGGTATGGCGTTTACTTTGCATATGGCCCACCCAGGTTCAATCCCTGGCATCCCATATGGTCCCCCAAGCAGTGTCAGAAGTAATTCCTTAGTACAGAGCCAGGAGTAACCCTTGAGCATTGCCAAGTGTGACCCAAAAAAGCAAAAAAAAAAGTATAAAATTACAAATTCACAAGTAGAGATCGATATCAACACACTAAACATTACATTCAGGATAAGACAAAGCCAAGATAACAGAAAAAGTTCAGTCCTGTGGGTGCTCCTGTGGCATCAACACAAAGAAGACATAAAACTGAACGGAGCACAGCACTGCAAGGGGTCTTCCTGGGGAAATTCACAGAGAAAACAGACATGACCTCAAGTGGATTCACCTCTGTGAAAGGCAGAACTGTGGACACATTAAGAACTAAGAAGTTTTTATCTTCAGCTGAGACAAAAGGAAACACAGATTGAAAGAGAAAATTAAGTCTGGACAGCCAGTACTGCACAGAAAATGCCAACCAAGGGCAAGGATGTAAGAGAATGCAAATGGCTTACAGAATGCCAGTTTGGTACTGATACTCACCTTGTGAAAAACTGACTTGATAGTTGGCAAGCACAACCTACTGGGCTGCTGCTCCTGGCACGGGCTGGGAACTGCCATCCCCAAGGAGAGACACACTCAACACTACTGAAGTCTTATATATGGCATATGACACCTGTGTTCACTCCAGTGCTAAGCATAATATCAAGGTTACTAAAAGAATTCAAATATGTAAAGACAGATAAATGGATAAATTGTGTGTGTCTACACACACACACACACATACTAGAGCACTATGCAGCTATATACAAAAAATCTTTCACTTTTCTGCAACATGGATGGACTGGAGCATCATGAAAAGCAAAATAAATCAGAGAAAGGACAGATAGCAAAAGGGCTCAATCATCTGTGGAACTGAGCAAGCCAAAACAAGGAAGTAGATGACAAATAACTGACAAACCCTTGGTCTTGGAATGCAAAAAATCAGAATATTTTGTATTCCAAACAGCGAGGGAAGAAGTGGGGTGAACTATAGGGATGGACTTGGGGCAGTGATGGAGGGTCTTGGGCTCTTTGGTGGCAGTGAGGTACAGTAAAATAGAACATCCAAAGCATAAATATCATCAATATAGTAAATATGTTTCCTAAACTATAATAAAAATGATTAAAAAAACTAGCCCCTTTGTTACATTTGGTAATAAATAATGAGAAGAGACCCAAAATGACTTCTTTGATGACATGAATACTCTGGTTAGAAAGATGCATTTAACTGCATGCATCTAATAACATATATACTGAAGAGTTTAGTAATTGTATTAAATTTTTGTTTCAATGGATAGCTTTCAAATGCTATAAAACTCTATCAAATGAGTCTAGACAATAATTTGAAAGGACTCTACCTATCAAATCCAAGAAACAGAAAGAAAACAACAAATGGCCAAAGGCAACATAATTTGTAAAAGGGTCTACAGAATGGAGCTAACCAAAGGCAGGGGTAGGGCAGGGTGGTGGTCGGGAGGCGGAAGACTGGTGGAAGCTGTGATGATGGAAATTATATGCATGAAGCCCTACCATCAACAGCATTATAAACCATAATGACTAAAACCTAACAATTTAAAAAATAAGAACAATAATTTTGAACATCAAATATTTAAGTGTATTGCAATGCAACACAGACTTTTAAAAAGAATCCTTAAGTCCATATGCTATAAACTAATGTGAGTAGTTTTATTAATGTGAGTAGTTTTCTTCACAGCCAGGAAGTGTGACCAACAGTGAGCATATGTGTTAGCACCACAGTGAAGCCCCTTTAAGCGCATCCAGAGCCAGAGCAATAGCACCGCTGGTAAAGAGTTTGTCTTCCACGAGGCCGACCAGACCAGCATTCAATCTCCGGTATCCCATATGGCTCATATGGTCCCCTGAGCCACTGCCAGGAGTAATTCCTAAGAGCAGAGCCAGGAGTAATCCCTGAGCATTGCCAGGTGAGACCCAAAAAGCAAAGAAAAAAAATTTAATTTTAAAAAAAGTATTTAAGCACCAAACAAATGGAATACAAACCTTAATGAGCACCAAAATGTGTGTACACCAGACTAATGGAATACAAACGTTAACAAGTACCATAATGTGTGAGCACCACAATCAAGCCTATGTGGAAACTCTCATCATTATAACAACAGAGGGAAGCAAAAAGCTAATTGTATCAGAGGGAGGAAAAGTGGAGAGGACATTAGAAGAACAACTGAATATTTGTTTATGGACATCAGTCATATTTGTGTCAATGTTAATGTTAAATTCCCTGAATTTTATGTTCTCTATATTATATCTGAAAACAACTATTGTATAGGCATTCTGTATATTGAGTTGCTGAGGGACAACAACATAGAGAGTTATAGTGCCTTAATGTCAATAAATTAGAAAATTCATTGACAATGAATCAGAAAACATAAAATATTCAATTTTATATGTGTAGTTACTATTCCTTAAGAGGTAAAGTTAATGTTACTATTAACACTAAAAAGTGTTACAGTGATCGAAGCAACTCCTGAGCACCAAGCAGGGACCATAGAGTGTGGTCCAAAAATCAAAAAATAAATAATAAAATAGAGAGGGCCGTAATGTTAAAGTAAAATTTAACTCTAATTTTAATCAATGTATTATTCAAAGATGAATTATTCCCATGAATTGTTCCATCTATGTAGAAACAAGAACATAAATATTATTGTTTTAAATTGTTAATTGTCGTACACTCACTAAATGAAATCTCTGACTACAACACTTCTGGGGATACATTTTATGTTTCATTTTTAAGACAAAAGGTAAAAAATTAAAAAAGATAAAGTTAAAAAATACGTAAAGGGCTAATAGAGAACCTATGAGTCTTAATCCATTAAATTTATACTCCATATCTGAAAAAAATAATTTATTACAATTTCTTTGTATGGAAGAAAAAATTTTATAATGTTTAGTTCTACGAAGAGAAAGAACAGTTTCTTAGGACTTGAAGCTATCAGAATAATGAAAAGAGAGTATATCATTCTTCTATCTGCATGATGTGCAGTCATTAAAAACGGCAAGATAATCCATCTAAAAGGATTAAATTTATTTCAAAATCTTATACTAGCCCAGATATATTATCTACTATATAGTGACCTTTAAAAAAAATAAAATATCGGGGCGGGCGATAGCCCAGTGGGTAGGGGCGTTTGCCTTGCACGTCGGCTGGCCTGTGCCGGCCCGGGTTCGATCCCCGACATCCCATATGGTCTCCCCGAGCACCGCCAGGAGTGACTCCTGAGTGCAGAGCCAGGAATAACCCCTGAGCGTCGCTGGGTGCGACCCAAAAAGCAAAAATAAAATAAAATAAAATAAAAATAAAATAAATAAAAATAAATAAAAATAAATAAAAAATAAAATATAAAGAGATTTATCTTTTTACTATAGTCAGAAAGTTACTTGTATAGCTGTCTTTATTGGTCATTTAAGTATAATCTTGTGTATAGTCAAAAAAAGAAACAAAATCACGAGAGAATTTTACTATAAAAAGGCTCTATGACAATTTCCACTACTTGATTTTATTTTATTGGTTTGAGGGACACACCCAGCAGAGTCCTGGGACTACTCCCAGCTTAGTACTTAGAGATCTTCCCAATGGTGTTCAAGCCAGGTCCTCCCACATACAAAGCACGCCCTCAGTCCCTTGAGCTACCTTCGAGCCAATTCCCAACACTTTAAAGTAAGCACATTTGAAATGTAACAATCAGCATTTATAATGAAACAGAATTTTAAAAAGCGTAAGTTTAGGAGTCAGCAGACTTCTGCCCACTACTTGGTCTTAACAGATTTGCATTACATTGTATTGTCACTCCTGATATAAAATAACGCTTGATCGTCTGCAATATTAATGATATCAAGCAATAATCACTGTCAGCAGACTTTCTATACTAGTTGTTCTCTTCCTTTGCCCATCTTCTTTTTCCATTCCAAGTGGGAATTGAAAAGACAGTAACTTAAATAAAACTGATAGCTTTCAGTCCTCCATTTGTCAATCTTCGATATAAGACAAAAATAAAGTAGGAATAAATGCCACATATTATATTTCCATTGTCAATTGAGTGTTTGCTATCCCTAACTAGCTCAAAATTCTGCTCAGTACTGATACCCAACCAGCACACCAAGTCAGACACTGCAAAGTAGAAAACCTGCTATCATCTTCCAAACCTGGGTAAAAGGTCTCTTTTTCAAAGACTAAATTATGAAGAATATGAACTTGGGGTTAAATTTAAGAGAATCAGAGGGAGACATTGAAGATTTATGCCACATTAAAAGCATCTTTACCGAGGAGTATACGTGATAGGTAAATCACTGTATGAAATGTTAAAATCCTTTACACTTTAGAGACAGGAGAAAGTACAGTGGGGGCGCTGAGCTAACTGGCACCATATATGGTCACTCTGACCGCTTCCAGGAGTGATCCTGGAGGACTGGGTATGGCAAAAAAAAATAAAACAAATTAAACAAAATAGAAATCTCAGGCAAGAGTGATAGTATAATAAGTGCTTGCCCTGCACATGGCCAACCCAGGATCAAGTCCCAGCATACCGTATAGTTGCCCGGGACACTGCCAGGAGTAATTCCCGAGAGTAGGGCTGAGAGGAATCCTGAGCACAATTGTGCCTTTCCCATGCCCCACCCAAAAAAATTACAATAGCCCTCATTTCAAAAGCAGGGGATATTGATGTTGTCTTGATTGTGGTTACTGTATATAAACTGTACCTCAAAAGAATCAAGAAATCAGTATTTTTGCATAATAGTAAAAGAAAAATAAAAGGCAATCTTTTAAATCACATATGCAGGCATAAATAAAATTTACCTGAGACCAATCACAATTAATCACCTAAGATGGGCTAGAGACATGGTACAAGACATAAGGCACTTGCCTTGTAAGCAGCTAACCTGGATTTAAATCCTGCCATCCCATGGAGTTCCCCCAGCACCACAAAGAGTGATTCCTGAGCCCACAGCTGGCAGAAACCCCTGAGTATTCCCTGGAACGTAGCCCAAAAACTTTAAGAGAAAAACATAATGATCACCTGAGAAAAAAGAGAAAAATAAGTGTGTGTGTGCGTGCGTGTGTGTGTGTGTGTGTGTGTGTGTGTGTGTGTGGAAGGGCGGTTGACAGGGGGAAACCTGGAAAACCTTGTGGAAGACACTAGTGCTGGGAGTAGTCTCTGGAACACAGGAACACAGTGTGTCTCAAATAAGAACAATTTTGGAACTCATGGTGCTTTCATAACATTTTTAATAAAATAAAATATTTTTAAAAAATGTTTTCTTATTATGTTACATGTTGATTAGATTATTTTTGCTTAACTCAAAATAAACAGTGACCTTTATTTCATACTTTGTACTGATGCACATTTTAAATCATATGCTTTAAATAAGAAGCAGAACAAACTTCCAAAACAAACACTGCTGACATCCAGTATCATGCAATCATGTGGAACTGTTAACATTTGTGATTCTAGCTTACTACAGAATATTTTCATTTCTAAAGGTACTTAATTCAGACAAATTCTGTGCACTAATGCAAAAAATGCAGAAAAACAAAAAATGCAATGCAATAAAGAATAACAAGATGCAATGTTCCAAGTTATGTTTATTTAGTCAAGCCTTGGTTCAACTATTTTATTTCAGGAGTCTAAACTCTCATTGTTTAGGATACACAATATAAAATTTATAATAAATTTATATCCTCATAAAACTTGATGATCTTAATGTTTCTAAAATAATGAAGCCTCCAGGAGAAATAGATAACATTTTTTCTTAAGCTATATGTGCTATGCTGGGGAGGGAAAAAATCGAAGATTCACTGACAATTTCCTAATTTGCCAAATTCTTTCTTTTTATGTTTGCTCTCAAGAGTTTAGTACCAACTTCTGAGAAGAAACTGAATCTGCCTTTAGAATCATCTTTTACCACTCATAATCTGTGTGGGTAAAGTATTAAAATATCAAGAGATTTTATGGCATGTGGTTCTTCAACATGCACAATATGAAAAGAATAATTTATAGCTCACACAATTCTAATTAGAATATGGAACCAGGAAGAAAGACTGAAGTTACAAATTAGATATAAGACCAACCCAAAGACAGAAATTTCATTCAGGGTATGACACATTAACTCCATTGTGTACAACACTTCTTTCATGGTCTTCCTGCTATTGCCTTTTAACTTATTAATAAATTAATTATATATTTAATAAATGTTTCTAAATAGCTTCTTAAATTTCTACATGAAATACCCAAGGTATCTTGATCATACACTAATTAGTTTCTTCTGATCCTATGAAAAGTTATAAAGAAAAAAATTAAGTCTATTTTAGTGGGGGGGGAAGAGTGGTTTTGGGTCACACACAGAGATGTTCAGGACTTTTACTGGCTCTATGCTCAGGTATCGCTTCTGATGGGCTCGGGAGGCTTTATGGGATGCCAGGGATTACCCAATGGAGGGCCTCGTGCAAAGCACCAGCCCTTCCCACTGTATTTCAAATTATAATTAGTAAACTTCCCACTGTATTTCAAAAAATACAATTAGTAAACTACATAATCTAATCTTGTATTTATTTTTGTCTCAAAGTTTGAATATTTTGATGTAGATAGTCAGAAATGTTCTGCATGCATTGATATCAGCATTTCCCTTTGTATATATTAAGTTTTCTGATTATGTTTAAAAAATTGCTTAAATCTCCTTTCTTAAAACATATCTGAATCAATATATTGCTTTGAAGTATATTCAAATGTTTAAACAATTATGCCTAGTTTTGTATTGGGGAGTGAGGAGCTTTATTTGTTTTGATTTTATTTTCAAATAAAGATTGCAACATTTTGAACTGTGCAAAGATCATACATGTTTATTTCCCCCTTTAAACCTTCACTCTTCTCCAGAAGAATCCACAGTTAACAATATTTTAGTATATCATTCTACCTATTTTCTATAAATATTCACAATTAATTTCTTAATTGAGAACTTAAGAATCTAACTTCTTAAACTGTGTATTACA